>JAULKM010000007.1:1053906-1073547 GCA_032355605.1 Rubia tinctorum
ATTCTGGCCTACATCATTCATTTTGGTATGATGCATTTTCGACAGCAGTCTACATCATCAACAGACTGCCTACTCCGATTTTATCTGGTCAGTCTCCACTCTGTATTATTTTTAGTACTACGCCTGACTACTCGCCATGATTGGCACAAATTATTACCATTTCCTTTGATCAAAAAGTTGTCTTAACCAGATTGAATTATGATAAAGTCATTATATATGAGCTTGAAATGTTAATTAAATGAAACCATAAGTTAACAAACCCTTGGTTTTTCTAAATATTGGACATTAATTAATTAAGAATGCCTTTCATGTACTCCAATCAATTAGAATATTTGTTAGACAACTTGAACTACCCACTTTTAGTGACAGGATTTAAATCACTGGTGAGTGACAACTAACTCAGATATATGTCACCAGTTTCCAAATATAAAAGAACAATATATGCCACCAAATACCATTACTAATCTCTCCCCCAATAATCTCACTACACACAATCCCCGTCTCAATCATAGATTGCTTCCAACACTGCGTTTCACAGATTCACAGCCATATCTATGTTTTAAACCGACTAACCATTAAATAAAATCATTCTATAACTGATCTAATCATTTGATATTTATTTTTATTTATTGTAATGAGATTCATATAGATTTAAAAAAATCTTCAATATTATAAGACATTGTTCCCTTGAACTGATTTTTATTGAATTGGATTGAGTTGAACAGAATCTAAAGTAACCACAAAAAACAAGTTAAACCCCAACTCAATAGTGTTAATTTAAAATTGAAATGAAATGAATTGAATTATATTACACATAAGTTAGAAAGAACATGACATCAGAAGGCCTTAAATATAAGTGCAGTTCTGTATAATAGATCTTAATCTGATAAAATTTAATTTAATCTAATCATAATATATTTATTTTTGACTCAGTTCAATTCAATATCGATTTTTTTTAATGTAGTAAACATGCAAAAGATCCGAGCATGACACCACAATCATTTGAATGTATAGCAGTGATGAGTTCCTCCAATTTTGCCACTCTCAATGGTACCTGTGAGCACCTTTTCCAGCCAAAAAAAAAACCAACTCTTTAAAATTAGTTAGTTATGTAGGGTACCTTTTTTAATCAATAGTTGGCCAACAAGAATACTCTACTCTCATCAAACCCCTCATATAAATAGCTTTGCATTCTCAATTCAATACATCAAGATCCCATCCAATTCTTCCAACACAAACAAAACAGTTTCTTGATCATCACTTAAACAAAAGCCTAAACCCTAAACCCATCCAACCAAAAATGGCCTCAAAAACTACCATAATTACTTTCTTGGCTCTATTTCTTGCCTTCACCATTTTCAGCAAGGCAAGAGCCCAATCATCCTGCACAAACACTCTCATGGGATTGTCCCCTTGCCTGAGCTACGTCACCGGAAATTCATCGGCCCCGTCTCCGGCATGCTGCTCGCAGCTCAGCACCATTGTTCAGACAGCGCCGACGTGCCTTTGCTCTCTCGCGAATGGCGTCGGTGCTAACATGGGGCTCCAAAACATCAACCAAACTCTGGCTCTTGCCCTTCCTCAAATCTGCAACATTCAGAGCCCTCCACTTGGCAATTGCAATGGTACGATAATAACCATCTCCAATTATTTTCTCAATCTTTCAGTTGTTACAATAGTTTTTTGCATCTGCTACGGTATATTTATTTCATCAACATACATTGTTAATTAAATTGTTTGAACAAATTAACATAATTTGCAGTTGTAGCTAATGGACCGGCAGCTGGCTCCCCTGCCTCACTGCCCTCCCCGACTCCGGCAGCTTCACCGGAGAGTCCTTCCGCCACCGGAGATGCTGTTAACCCAGACCCCCAGAGTGAAGCTCCCGCTGCCACTACTCCAACATTGCCTTCAGGTAAAGAACATCATTTCAAAACTAGAATCGTGTTTTTTAACGTTTGTATCTCAATGGAAAAAAATGAACTTGACAAATCTATTCACATACAACACAATATTTCAATATAGACGACCGTCTCATTCGAAATCATTTCGTAAAATAACAGCATAAATCGAAAAAAGTCATAAGTCTTGTACATAAACTAAGACTTCGTCTTTTTGTCTGATCTGAATTGAAGTAATCAAAATGAAATGAATTGAACGAGGTTAGAACTAAGCAAACTGAGTTGAATTGAAATAAACTGATATACCGTTAGATTAAAAAGAACGGATAATAAATGTGCTAACGATAACATGGATACTATGCAGGTGGAACATCATCAAAGACAGTTCCAACAGGCACATCAGATGGAAACCTTAAGAAGCCAGCTCTCTTCTTCTTCTTCGTTGCATTGGGTTCAATCGTCGCCATTTTCTGAGCTTTCTAATGTGCCATTTGCAAGAGAGTGATCTTTATTCTTTTCAGCTTGTTTTGTACTAGTAAATTTGTATTGGTTTTTATTTTTGTCATATTTGTAATCAATATTTATTGCAATATTATCTATGCTAACTTATTAATATAATAAAAATCAATATAACGTGCAACTATTGTGCAATGCACATTCATTTTATAGCACAAACAAAAAAATGTACTGTACCATTGAAGGGTGCGTGTGGTACTCAGGAAAAGCTTTATTGATTTCTGACCCAAATTTCTGACTTGATCTGGATCAACTCGACCAAACTCAACTCGAATTTGATCCTGACTCGCAAAATATTGATCCGAACCCGATTTAACTGGAACTCAACCTGAAACCCTATTCTAACCTGATAAGCTGGGGTCGAACCCAAACTCGATTCAACCCAAAACTCAATTCTTACATGATAATCATGGTCCAAACCTGAATCTGACTTGACCCGAACTCAAGCCGAAATGCGATTCTGACATGATAATCTGGACCCTAACCCGACACGACCGAATCAACCTGAAATCTTATTCCTACCCAAACATGATTTAATCGGATTACGTTTCAACTTGAACTTGATTGAACCCGAGAACTAACCATAACTCGATCAATAATCAACTAGGAAAATAATCGATCGACATAATCAATCTAATTTTGACCCTATGTGTAGTAATTTGTTTAGTTCAAAATATTTGGAACTTTGTGGTTTGTACATATAAGAGTGAACGAAAGGGTCTCAAAAGTCAACATTGATTAATTCTACACAATATTGGGAAATTACACTATGGGTCAAAATTGTGTTACCCCATTATCCATTGCTTCAAAATACATGATTTTTGTTATTTTTGGCTGAATATAGAAATATTAAATATATGATTTTTTTTGGTGAAATGTTAGAAAATGCTAGCACATGTTCTAAAGTAGCTGATACTGTAACCCATTTTTCAAAACCTTTTTCTTTCCTATTCTAGCTTTCTTTCGGATCCGACCCGACAAACATACTTTGACACTTTTCAACCTGACCCGACCCAACCAAACCCAACCTGATAAACAGACTTCGACCCATTTCAACCCGACCTAAACCCGAACCGTTTCAAGCCAAACTCGTTTCGACCCGACCCGACAAATAGATTTTGACTTGTTTCAACTTGACCTGTTTTAACCGAACCTTTTTGACTTGAACTCGAATCTAACCCGAATAACCGAATTGACAGCTCTACTTGCCGGTATCTTCCGAATCTCAAACATAATTACTGACTCCATCCAATCTATCCTTCTCATAAAGGCAGGCTTGACCCAGTGTGAGGCAATTTAAATGTTCGCCTCATGCCCCCAAATTTTTAATTATACGGGGCCTCATTTTTTATGTTTTTACTATATATATATGTAAGAAAAAATTAATAAATATTATATGTTTAAGTTAATTGCCTCAATAAAAAAATTCTCTTACATGTGAGGCCCCATTTATAAATATAATACACTTTAAATATTATATGTGAGACCCATTTTTTTTCTAATTTATTTTAGGCCTTCAAAATGTTAGGGCCGACCCTGCAAAAAGATTAAGTTTATTAATCAACGGAGTACTGTAAAAAAATTCACAGCCTTATTTTCAATAATTCAAATTTGGTTTTTGCTATTTAGTCCTTCATTATAATATAAATAGTAAGATATATAATATTTGCCTATAAAACTAAAGTTGTCACAATATTTTTAATACCGTACCACTAAAACAATTAATCCTTTATATTTAAAAAAAATTAAGATGGATAATCCATCTAGCACAAAACCTGCACAAAGATGCTCAACAAATATTTCAGAATCTGCACACGGACTGCACAATTAACTGGATACTTTTTATTTTTTTTATTATAGTATAAATTTATTTTTGATGAAAGTTGTTTTTTATATTGATCCATTGCGAAATTAAAGCGAGTTGACATAATCAGCTAAATTAAAGGGAGTAAATTAAATCATAAGTGCAAGCAATTCTAATGATTAATATACTATTATTATCCTTAATGCAATTTAATCTTAATCAGATTCTAATTATTCAACTTTAGTCCGCATCAAATTCTTATTCAGATCGATGCACAACAAAGATTGACACGGAAGATGAGACAAACGGAGGGGGAAATCCGGCTTTTGAACTGTTCATATCATACAGTATGTTTCCAAGTTTTGGTTGTTTTGTGCTAGTAATTATTTATAAAATTAAAATCAGCATAATGTGCAATTATTATGCAAATAAATATTCATTTTAAAGCATAAAAATATGTACTATACCACTGACGGGCATGTATGGTAAACTTGAACTGCATGGTGAACTCGCTGCCGATGAACATATATATTATGAGCTTAACTATCATCTTGTTCAATATAATTTGTAGATTTAAATTTAAACGCCAACCTTGTGCAGTGGTCTAAGTTCTCCACGGGATGATGAAGTTGTTGTGATAAGGAAATAGTCCTCAACCATGACAAAAAAAAATATCTAATTAATTAGGGTTCCAATCTCATCGTACTCCAAAACGATCTTTTCCAAAATTTTGACAAATTAAAAGCTGCACAAAGATGCTCAACCAATGTTTCTGTTATTTTTTTTAAAAAAATAACCTCATCAAATATGAGTTTGGGTTATTAATGGATCCACTAACCAAGATGAAAGTATCCAAATAGCATTTACAAAAGAGATCAAAGGAACTTTAGCCCTCCTGTTTGAACGATGCTCAATCAATATTTCACAATCTGCACATGGACTGAACAATTAACTGGGCAGTCATGTGTTATACTTTTTATCTCTTTTTATACAATTATAGTATATAATTAATTTTATTTTTGATGAAATTTGTTTTTATATATGTTTTTCCATTTTAAAATTAAAGGGAGTTGGCATAATCAGCTAAGTTCTCTGAGCATCGTTCCGAAATTCCTCCGTGTCGCGGCTGCCGCCCCTCACCGATCGCATTCGACGTCTGTCGCCATCTTAGAATAGCTCTCCCTTTTACTCCCTCCGTTCCAACAGAATTGGCAAAGTCAAATTTTCAAAGTCAAATTTGCCAATTTTGACCATAAATATAAATTAATATACATATAATAAATATATCATGTGATATATTGTTGAATTCATCATACATATATTTTCTAAATATCAACTTTTTATACGGAATTGGTATATGTAGCTAGAGTTATTAATGGTCAAATATGATCATTGAAAACTGTGTGCACAGTAAACCGACCAATTCTGCCGGGACGGAGGGAGTATGTATAAAGTTTGTATACAAACTTAATTGAATACCTCCACCCACACAAAAAAAAACTCAAAACTTTTCTCTTAAATTTTACTTGGTGAATGGAGAAAGGGGCTATTTGTATAATGAGAAGGCTTATGTTATTTTTTATTTGCTACTACTTCTTCTATCTCATTTCAAACTGCAATTTAACTATTCATTTAGTCAACACTTCTTAACTTTGACTCTAAAATTAAATTGGTATATAAGTATAGAACTATTGTTTAATACGTTGTTAGATTCGTTATAACGTGTATTTTTTAAATATCAAATTTTCACAAGTTTTAATCATCCTTAATGAAATATATTAAGGATCAAACATTTTTCAAGTCAACTGCCAAAAGTCAGAGTGTGGAGTTTGAATTGGGACGGAGGGAGTAACTCTACTAAATCACTCATATTTATACTAGTGACATCGGTGGCTAAGATTTTGCCAACTCTAATCTAATGGATACAATTAACTTTTAAGAACATTCCTCACAAATTCATCCTAATCTACATATCCTAGAGATGTTCAGAACTTACTCTAGAATCTTCCCTACTTGTAAGACTTTTTTGGACTTCTTCTAAATAATGGGCTACTAAGAGACCAATTGGACTGACTCAAACCCAAGTTTAATTTCCAACAATGGTATGTTTTGAAGTTTTGGTGGTTGTCATTTTCATAATTTTTGACAAATTTAATTTTTACTAAAATAACGTAGTCGTGCCGCCATGAGTACAAGTACATCACCGTGCAGTAGCCGTGCTCGTCATTCTGCAATTCTGATCCCGAATGATGCTGCTCTGGTATTGGAGGAAGAAGATGCAGCAGTGAATCTCAAAAAATTTGTCCAACCACCTGATCGTCCGTACCCAACCCAACTAGCAGTACTAATAGAGATGTAAATCAATTAGAATCATGATAAGAAAGGAATACCCTTTCTGATTGATTTTGTATATATCATGTTCCATATTTGTTTAGGTCTAGTATGTCATTTGTACTCACTATATATATCAATACGCACAACCACAATTATTTGTAGGTTTTACATTCTATCATGGTATCTGTTAGGTGTCTCTAAATATTCTTTGACTTTTCCCAAAAAGTTTTCAATTTTTTTGCGTTCTTCCAATCTTAGGTCGTGCCCACCCGACTCCTCCTTGTCGATTTTCGTCGTCGCACCTCCTGCTCATCGAAATTGGTAGATTGGATGCCCAACTGCCGCTGCACGCTACACCACACGCCGCTCTACCGAATGGCACATGTCGCCGCTGTGTCCCACACGCGGCGCCAGCTAATCCCGCGCCGCTCCTTCCATGCTCTCGATCTATTTTTTGTTGCTGCTTCATCCTTGTATATTAGTTATATCAATCGTCCACTTCCATTCACAAGCTTGTTGTGTGTTTGGTGCGATTTGATTTTTCTTTTGTGCTTGGATCTGTTCCTGCTTGTTCTTGATGACGTCAATAACACTTCATTCATTGATCAATTGTATCACCATCAACCTTGATAGTGCCAACTACTCTCACTGGTGTACTTGGGTTATCTCTGTTTTACACACGGTTAAGTTGATTTGTTTTGTTGATGGGTCTTCCAAATGCCCTGCTGCTCTTGGAAGTTCAACTTCCAAGGAACCCGATGACAAGGTTTCTGAGGCTGTCACTGCTTATGATGCTTGGATCCAGACAAATAAACTAGTCCAAACTGCTCTTTTTTCATCCCAAACTCCATCTTCAATGTTAGCGGTTGACGGTATGGTCACTGATGCTCAGGTGTGAGATGCTTTAGCCACTAAATAGCAGAATAATTCCCATGCTCGTCGACTTTATCTCTTTGATCATTTGTATGGCATCTGCTAAGATGATCAGTCTGTTTAGGATTATTACTCTCATTTTAAGAACATTCTTGATGATTGCATGTTTTTTGTCATCCTCTTAATGATGTGACTTGAATGATAAGTTTTCTCAATTTTCATCTACTCAAACGGTGAGAGATCATTTACCTTATTTATATACTATTATTGTTGATACTGAGGCTTTAGAGTTTTCAATCAAAGCTCGCTCGTCTAATGCTTCTGGTCCAGTACCCTCTATTTTTTCTGCTAGTCGACAGGTGTCCGGACATGCTATGGACGAGGGAGGGGTGGCCAAGGTCGCGACTGTGTAAGAGGCGACGGACATAACCAGCTGCCGGCCGCCGGTAGTGCCCTTCCACAATGTTGTCGTGGCACCTACGTCTATCAATGATATCATCGCCAAGGTCATCTTGCTGAATTTTGTTAAAAACTGTCACACGTTGCTCGCGAAGATGTTGCAAATTCCACAAACACAGCTCTTCCACATTATTATTAGCAACTTAATGCAACTCCTGATTGGTACATGGAATTTGGTGCTACCAATCACATGACTTCTTCAGCTTCCAGCCCGAATATCATCGCTCTTTATAACGGTAATCGTCATGTTTATTTTGGCAATGGTTCTTCTTTTCATATTTCCCACACTGGCATTTCCCGAATTTCCGATTCCCTCACTTTATCTAATATCTTGGTTGTTCCACATATCCTAGAATTTATTGTCTATTGTCAAGTTAACAAGGGATCTAAATGTTACTGTTTGTTTTTATGACACTTCTTTCACTATTTAGAACAAGGTTACCAAGGAGGTCGTAGGCCGATGACACAGTGAGGGAGGTCTCTACATTTTAGATTATGGTGGTGCTGCTTTAGTTTCTTTTGTTAATTCAAATAAAGTCAAGGCTTCATTTGAGCTATGGCATAATCGATGAGGACATGTTCCTTTTTCTGTTATTTTATCTTTGAATAAGACTAGTAGTTTGTCAGTTACTAGTTTGCTGCATAAGCCTCATTTATGTACTTCTTCTTGTGAGATGGCTAAAGGCAAGCGTACGTCTTTCTTTTAATAATAATTTAAGACACGCACCACGCATACTTGATTTAGTTCATTATGACCTCTGGGGGCCCTCACTTGTTGTCTCTCGTGTCGGGTACCTTTATTATGTCTTTTTTATGATTTCTCTCGGTTTACTTGGTTATATCCTCTACGAAAAAAGTATGATTTTGTGGAGGCTTGTATGCAATTTAAAGCACTTGTTGAGAATCAGTTTTCTACCACCATTAAAGTTTTTCAAAGTGATGGTGGAACCGAGTTTGTGAATCATTGCATGCGAACTCATTTTGCATCTAAGGGCATTCATCATCAGATTTCATGTCATTACACTCCAAAGCAAAATGATCTCTTAGAGATGAAATATCGTCATATTACATAGACGTGTTTAAATGGTCATTCCAGAGCCATTTTCTGAGCTTCTGATATGAAATTTTCAAGAGAGAGTGATCTTTATTCTTTAGAGCTTATTTTGTACTAGTAAATTTGTATTGGTTTTAATTTTTCTTCTATTTGTCCTTGATTATACCACTTTCGCACATTTGTTGCTTGTCGAATCAATAAAGTGGCAAATATTGTCTTTATTTCTCTATCTCCCTCCGTACTGAAGCCATGTTCTTTTTCAATCAATTCCAATTGAATTGAAATAAATTGAAATAAAACTAAGCTAAATCACAGCACTCTAAAATTTAGTAGACTAAAATGAACTGGAGTATAGATAAACTGAAGAAAACTAATTATATGAAATTGAATGGAGAGCGTATTTTTTGGTAATTAAGAAAACAAAATAAGATGAAAACGACGATGTTTTGGAAAAAGAGGGTATCAAAAAGACACTGAATGCCCCCGGTTGATACCAGAATGCAAACAATCTTTATTATATGGTGTGAAATTTGGTTTTACCTAATTAATTTAATTTTAACTCTGTGTTCCAACATAACCTATCTAACCAAGCACGTAATAAATCAAAACAAAAACACACAAGACTTTGTTATGCAGTTCGGTGAAATCCACTTACATCTGCGGGCTCTGACCCCGTTTAGAATAAATTCACTAATTAGAAAGATATAGTACAAAATACATCATACAATTATACTTATCTTCTAATTATTCACTTGTGAATTCTGCAATCTCCCCTTGCTACCGATTCGCCTTGATCAGACTCCCTCTGACCTTGAAACTCGTTGACGCTGGATCTCATCCTCCCGAGAAATTAAAGCATACAATTTTGAATTTGATCAAAAGGTAACGGTATGTTGGAACACATGTGTATTGGCTCTCGCGATACTCTCGAAAATATATAAAAATCTGCGTGTATATTTTTGCAATTAAATTATAGTCCATTGAGCAGATCGGAATCCTCCATGATTATCTCCACAATATTCCTATTCCTTATCTGCTTCTGAAGTATATCTAAATCCCTTAAATAAAGGAATTTTTCCTTATCTCGTGATATTCTATAAATCAAATTTCATAATTATAGGAATTTTCCATAAAATCAGTATGCTTCTAATGCACGCCTAAAACAATATTGTATAATCTTCAAATTTCCATAAATCAATATCATTCAATATGTTGTTTAACCGTTAAATCCTTTTTTGACTTCAGCTTTCCACATGTTTCAATATGGAACGCTTTTCTTTTTCGACATTAGTTCACAAATGCTAACTTAATAATAATTGAAATTCACGTGACTTTGCATGGTGTTTTGCGATTAAAAATGGTCTTAAACCATCAACTAAACGTCTACAAGAACCATACTATTAAACTTTTATATATAAAAGAATGGCAATGTGACATTTTTTTTAATTAAACTTATTAGACTCCAATCCAAGAGGATTTGTCCACGTACGTATGATGTACTCTTCAGTGTGCACCTTTGGTGCAGCCAATCCTATCACTCATCACATAATATAATCATAAAAAAGTACACAAAATCTAAATGCAGGTATGGAAATCCTAAATGTAGGTTAATTTAATAAAAAATACTATATTATCCTTAATTACTTAATTTTAAATGATCAAAACTTGATTAAAATTAAAACTAATTAAGGGTATTATAGTAAATTATTCATTAATTTTACCTGTATTTAGCATTTCCCTACCTATATTTAGATTTGCCCAAAGTGTAATTTGTGATCTATTTATTTTTGTCATACTTGTAATCAATTTTATTGCAATATTATCTATGCTATTACTTTTATTTATTAATAAAATTAAAATCAGTTTAACGTGCAACTATTGTGCAATGCACATTCATTTTATCGCACACAAAAAAATGTAAGGTACCATTGACGAGTGCGCATGGTACTCCGGAAAAGCTTTTTATTGATCACTTGCCGGTATCTTCCGGATCTTGAATCTAGCCTTCTCATAAAGGTTCAGTTTATTGATCAATGGAGTAAAGTAAAATAATTCACAACTTTATTTTCAAATAATCCAAAAGTTTTTGCTATTTAGTTCTTTATTATAATAAAATTAGTAAGATATGTAATATTTTTCCTACAAAATTAAAATTATCACAATTTTTTTTTATAAAATGCCACTAAAATAATATTTGGTATTTTAATGTATTTTTAAGTTGGATAATCCATCTAGCACAAAATCTGCACAAAGATGCTCAACCAATATTTCACAATCTGCACGCCGGCTGCACAATTAACTGGACAACTATATGTTATACTTTTACTTGTTTTATCATAGTATAAAATTTATTTTTTATGAAAGTTGTTTATTGTATTGATCCAAAACAAAGTTGTGAATTATTTCACTTTACTCCATTGATCAATAAACTTAACCTGTATGAGAAGGCTAGATTCGAGATCCGGAAGATACCGGCAAGTGATCAATAAAGCTTTTCCGGAGTACCAAGCGCACCCGTCAATGGCAGGCACATTACATGTTTTTTTTTGTTTGTGCTATAAAATGAATATGCATTTGCACAATAGTTGCACGTTATACTGAATTTAATTTAATTAATAATTCAAAGTAATGGCGTAGATAATATTGCAATAAATATTGATTACAAGTATGAAAAAAATAAATAGATCACAAATTACATTTTGTATGATTATATTATGTGATAAGTGATGGGATTCGCTGCGCCAAATTAAGGTGCACACTAGAGATTACAGCATAAGTACGTGGACAAATCTTCATGGATTGGACCGGAGTCTAGTAAGTTTAATTAAAAAAATGTAACATTGCCATTCTTTTTTATTTATAAAATTTTAATAATATGGTTGTTGTAGACGTGTAGTTGGTGGTTTAAGACCGTTTTTAATTTTGTAAATGCTTGATTACCAAAAAATACGCTTTTCATTCAATTTCATACAATTAGTTTTCTTCAATTTATCTCCACTCCATTTCATTTTAATCGATTAAATTTTAGAGCACTGTTATTTAGCTTAGTTTTAATTCAATTTATTTCAATTCAGTTTAGTCGGAATTAGTTGAAAAGAACACGGCTTCATTATGGTGGGGAGATAGAGAAATAAAGACATCATATCACCTTATTAATTCGACAAGCAACAAATGTGGGAAAGAAGTACAATCAAGGACAAAGAGAAGAAAAATTAAAACCAATACAAATTTACTAGTACAAAATAAGCTGAAAAGAATAAAGATCACTCTCTCTTGCAAATTTCATATCAGAAAGCTCAGAAAATGGCGACGATTGAACCCAATGCAACGAAGAAGATGAAGAGAGCTGGCTTCTTAATGTTTCCATCCGATGTGCCGGTTGGAACCGTCTTTGATGATGTTCCACCTGCATAATATCAATGCATTTAACTTGTAAATTCGTCTAGTTTGATTCATTTCAGATCGATTAGTTCGACTCAGATTAGACGAAAAGAGTTGAGCCTGCTTAGTTTATGTAAAGGACAAATTATTTGACATTTTTCGATTTATACTGTTATTTTACGAAATAATTTCAAACGAGACGTATATATAGGAATTTTTTTTGTTATATGTGAATAGATTTGTCAAGTTCATTTTTTCCTTTGAAATACAAACGTTAGAAAACACGAGTCTAGTTTTGAAATGATGTTCTTTACCTGAAGGCAATGTTGGAGAAGTGGCGGCGGGAGCTTCACTCTGGGGGTCTGGGTTAACAGCATCTCCGGTGGCCGAAGGGCTCTCCGGTGAAGCTGCCGGAGCTGGAGTGGGCAGAGAGGCAGGGGAGCCAGCTGCTGGTCCATTAGCTACAGCTGCAAATTATATTCGTTCAAACAAAGTAACAATGTACGTTGATGAAATAAATATACGGTAACAACTGTAAAAAAAACTAATGTAACAACTAAAAGATTGAGAAGGGAATTCTTGTACCATTGCAATTGCTAAGGGGAGGGCTCTGAATGTTGCAGATTTGAGGAAGAGCAAGAGCCAGAGTTTGGTTGATGTTTTGGAGCCCCATGTTAGCCCCGGCGCCGTTTGCTAGAGAGCAAAGGCACATCGGCGCTGTCTGAACGACAGTGCTGAGCTGCGAGCAGCATGCCGGAGATGGGGCCGATGAATTTCCGGTGACGTAGCTCAGGCAAGGGGACAATCCCATGAGAGTGTTTGTGCAGGATGATTGGGCTTTTGCCTTGGTGAAAATGGTGAAGGCAAGAACTAATGCCAAAAAAGTAAATATGGTAGTTTTTGAGGCCATTTTTGTGAGAATGGGTTTTTGAGGCTTTTGTTTAAGTGATGATCAAGAAATTATTTTGTTTGTGTTGGAAGAATTGGATGGGAACTTGATGTATTGAATTGAGAATGCAAAGCTATTTATATTAGGGGTTTGATGAAAGTAGAGTATTCTTGTTGGCCAACTATTGATTAAAATAAGGTATCCTACATAGCCAACTGATTTAAAAAGTAGATTTTTTCCTTTTATTTATAGGAAAAGATGCTCAAATGTACTATTGAGAGCTAGATGGAGTGGCAAAATTGGAGGAACTCATCACTATACATTCAAATGATTGTGGTGTTATGCTTGGATCTTTTGCATGATTTGAACTTGATTGAAAAGAGAAGAATCGAATTGAGATGAATTAAAAATAAATATTTTAAAATAGACTAAACTGTACCTAATTAAATTCACGGCTTTTTGATGTCATTTAAAAAAAATTATCTGTAATTTAATTAACCTCATTTCATTTCAGTTTTGAATTAGCATTTTTCAGTTTGGTTTTAACCTGTTTTTTGCTATATTCACTTACTTTAAATTCCGTTCAACTCAATCCAATTCAATAAGAAATCAGTTCAAGAAAATACTGCCTTATAATATTGAAGGTCAAAAACACTTTGTATTAGACATTTTTTAGAAGTAAAAAATATGATAAAGTGTCTTGTTAGACCGACCAACAGTTAGACCAATTATAAAAATTAAACCTCGTTTCAATAAATTTTAGAATCAAATTATAATTATTTATATATTGAAATACATTTTAAAGTTTTACAAAATCATATGAACCTCACTACAACAAATAAAAACAAACATCAAATTATCTCACTCACTAGTTAGATATTTATAAAGTGACTCTGTCTAACGGTTATTCGGGATAGTTGTGGCTGTGAATCTATGAAACGCAGTGTTAGAAGCAATCTATTATTGAGACGGGGATTATGTGTAGTGAGATTATTGGGGGAGAGATTAGTAATGGTATTTGGTGGCATGTATTGTTCTTTTATATTTGGAAACTGGTGACATATATCTGAGTTAGTTGTAACTCACTAGTGATTTAGATACTGTCACTGAAAGTGGGTTGTTTTAGCTGTCCAACAAATATTCTTATTGATTGGAGTACATGAAAGACATTCTTAATTAATTGATGTCCAATATTTAGAAAAACCAAGGGTTTGTTAAGTTATGGTTTCCTTTAATTAACCTTTCAAGCTCATCAGCTGTGACAGATCATGACTTTACCACAATTCAATCTGGTTAAGATTACTTCTTGATCAAAGGAAATGGTAATTTGTGTCCATCATAAAATGATTACCACCAAAACTCTTGCATCAGAAATAAGAATGGTCTTCTACATCAAGTGTAATTTTGTATTGGGCACAAGACTTTTGATACGTAATTCCAAATTAGTATACTTTTAAACAAACTAGACACCTTACACTGCACTTTGTGCAGTTTAGGCCAGATGAAAGGTGACAATATTCATATGCTACTCGAGTCAACTCAATTACACTTAAGTCTATCTTCATGGATAAAGTCTAGTGTAGACATAAACCAATGCAATTTTCATCCTTGAAATTGTTAATAAAAATCTTGCAATTCTAGACAATCACAACTGTTTGTAAACCGGATCAATCCAAACCATATACGTGCTTAATGAGGAAGTTCTCAGCATCAAGGTGATCAAACAAAAGAAAAAAATTCCGCACTTTCTGAGATCCCATTTTCTTAGTTGTTTGGCATGTTGTCTTCAAGATCTTTATCTAGTTGCACATGCAAAGTAAGAAGATATTCACCAGCGTAGGTCACACAAGACTGAGGGTATGAACTGAAACATGGCAAGGGAAGACACTTGGTTCATCCACGGCGGGAAGCGAGATCGGTCATGAAACTGGGCCGAATTTTGGAGCTCATACTGGTGCCTTATTCGTTTGTATTCCATTCATCAATTCCATGGATTTCATTCATACATTTGGAAAATAAGCACATGCGATGTACAAACAGAAGGATGCATTTGTGAAGAAACATATCAAAGCACATCATAAACTTAAAAACTAAGAAAGATTTTCGCTAGGATGTACATTGAGAAATGTCAACAAAAAGAAGTGCTCACATTAGCCACTAATTGCCTCTCCATATTCAATGTCTCGCACAAATTTTCCTCACGACACCCTAAATCATCCACTGCAACATTATTTATGCTCATATTTGACTTAATCTACCTGCAACATTGGTAAGCGAAGCATATGAGCCAATCCCACCATTGTGTACCTACAGATAAAGGAAAACAAATGTCAATATCAAAAAATCATTTAATAATAGAATCTACACTTCCCTACTGCCTTTAATCTTCCGCAATTTTTTCAATATGCATTCAATTGCTTGTGTCTTTAAAATGTAGCAACAAACCTTAACTATAAGTTGCACATTAGCAAAATTGTTGTTAGTTCTGCTTGCAACTTCTACAAATTGATCAGCAATCCGAATATACTACGCATTAATTCTCATATCCTCGGGTGTAGCCATTTCACAAGCAATATCGTCTTCTCTGTGCAAAATGTGTCATAAGCCCATGTTCTGCTTCTACAATAGAAATAGGCCGGTGTAGGAAGACAGTGACATATACACACCTCAGAAATGTCGATTTTGTTCAACACCACAAAGTAGGATCACTCGAGACACCGAGGATTGTATGTGCACAATTCCTAAAAACCAAATTTTCATTACCATCAGAACTAATCCTTGGGAAACTTTTTTTTAAGATAACCGTGGGAGGAAAAAACAAGTCATCACTGCTCAAAACATACATCCAGGAAACATATTAAGGAATGGAAAGTATACCAGTAGAATTCAAGTTACAACACAAATGCAAAAGGCAGAAAGACAAGATCATTGACCTGCACTATATATTCATGTGCCCTATATTCAGGTAGTAGGAAAAAATTATGAATGCAACTACTGAAAACTATTTTGGAGACAATGAATGCCAACTCTTGAGCTATGCATGAAAATCAATAAAGTTGTGCTTAAAAGTAGATATTTTTATGGTTTGGTGTAGCTAATCCCAAGAGTATAAACACATTCATAAAAGAACAGAAAAGATAACATTTAAATGGAATTGAGTGAGTATATAAACCTTGGTTTTCAACTTTTGAAAGCATTAATACGAATTTTTTAAAAACCATAAAAGAACAGAAAAGATAACATTTGAATGCAACTGAGTATATAAACCTTCAGCTTCAACCTTTAAAAGCATTAACAATCCTCAAATGATCATCATTCATTCAAAAGTGAGAAAAAACACAAGAAGAGAACTATAGCAGATGTTTATCCTATGTCCTTTTTCATATACTTGATATCTAAAGCCATGTTCTGTAAACCGGTGACCACATCGCCAACAATGATGCAAATTGAATTTCATTGGTTTTTGAAAATGTTTAGTCACTATTACTTCCAACAATCTTTGCTAGAAATTGGTTTTTACTTGTTTGAATAGCCAACTACTGTTACAAAACTAAACCTGAACTTTTTTTTCAATGGTCAAAAACCAAATCCCAGTTCTACTGGAAAACTCTATACAAGAGAAACCATAAAAGAAAGGACAATTATGCAATCCGTTGAGCATATAATGCAATACTATGATAATTACCATCTGTAAAATGGATCACGTCTTCTCACCCGTCTATCAAACACTCCATTTTTGGCATTCTTCATAGAAGCCAAGATGTTCTTTCTAAATGACTTAATAGGTGGTTAACCAACAACTTGTGCCCTGAAACCAATGGAACAAAAGAGACAACACTTCAGTTACCATCAAGCGATTCATTCCAAGTAAATCACTCTTATGTTGTGCAATAAAAGTCTTACTTAGGAGCAGGAGCCCCAGTACTGTTGTTATTGGCAGCTCCACTCGCAGCACGGGGCTTCTTTAGACAATAGTACTCTGGGGTACAACTTCTTACAATTTAGAAGCTTGGGCACCAGAAATTTCTTTAGCAATGATAATTTTTGGGGTTAACAAAGCATTAAATTCAGAAAACTAGCCCTGTGAAACAAAGAAGACAATTTCTCTCAATAAGTCTCATTCTCTCAGAATTCACTAAACCACACAATTCCTGTAACGTCACCTTAGAGAACTTTTCCATAGCATCAAAGAACCTTCTCTTGTTGCCCAAAGTAATCACCCTCTATGAACTCGAGAAATTTCCATCCTTCAAAGGATGCAAAGGGAACAGATGCTTCCCGTCAATCATGGCAGGGATCACAAGGTAATGCTCCGATGACTCACTCTCGGGTGATTGGGAACCCAAGAGCCCGAGCCTGAGCTCCGTGGCCTTCAATTTCATTGAGCTGCCATCAGATAAGTTGGAAATGGTGGAACTGTCCACAGAAGAACAGTCAGATAGTCCCATATAGTTCCTCTCCTTGAAAACTGTCTCATTCTGTAGAACGGTCTTCAACGAGCTCAGAGAAGCTAGAAACTTCACATTAATCATTTTACTCCAATCCTCGTCTTCCCGGACAACAACCAGCGGTGGCGGAGAAATTAGGTTCCCAAATCACACTCAAATTTTTCTTCAATTTTTCCTAATGCCACACAATTAACTCAAGTACGCGACATAAACAAAAAAGCATAAACAAAAGAAACTCAAATAGGTACATAGGAAAGAATGGTTTAGACAAAATGTCGAACACCTAGAGTGTAGGACAGTGCTAATGCAATCGAAAACCAGTACAATTAGCAAGACTTCTCATGAGTAATTTCAAAACAAAGAAATCAAACAATATAAACAAAAGTTTGTAATCATGAGGAAGAAGAAAAATTGTGGAAAACAAATAGAACTGAGCTTATCTGAAGGGAAAGTCGAGAAATTGAGCATGATAGAGGCAGCTGGTAATAGTAATTTAGTGGGTGAAAAATCAGAGGAATGCTAAACTCTAAACTGAACTCAGTAACTAAGTGCTCCATAGAAAGTTTGTAAATCAAACATTGTAGGTTAGGAGCGCCAAAGTGTAATCATAATAAAATCTGTAAATTTGTATATTGTCAAATCTCAAGTTCTTGTTTAAGAATTTATCTACAAATGCACTACATAAAACCATTGACCTCTAAAAAACACATAAGTAATGAAGGATACTCATAAAACCTAGCAAAGAAAACCTCCAGGATTCATTTTGGGCATAAATGGAAGACGGTAAAGGAAGGAACAAAATTACACAATTTTGTAGCAGGGAATAGCAGGCAGGGAGAGAACCGGGGCGGCGATAGACATGCGAAGAGGGCAAAGCGGAGGAAACAAATAGGTGAAGGGCTATCGAACTGGAAGGACGACCGATAACCGAGAACCTTTTGTAGACCTAGAGTAGACGGTAACGCAATTTGAGATGTGGGATGGAAGCACAGAGATCGAAGCAAGGACAAGACTCAAAGTAAAGACGTGCCGACCGGCGACCGGCGACCGTCTATGGGCTACTGGAAATCAGGTATTGGGTAGAAGGAAGCGTTGAGAGGAAGCAGGGAGGAGACCCAAATTGAAGGCCCAAGCGACCGGCCACCGTACCTAAACTTTTGCACAAAGAAATTTAGCATGCTTTTATATAATAATAGATATATCACGTACCTCACGTTGCTATATGGTCAATTATAACATAAAGGGATAAATCCAAATTTAAGCTTAAGTTTTTCTTAAAGTGTTGAAACAATCCCAAAACTTTTGAAATGTTTAGACAATTTAAATATTTTTCGAATGTTGTCATTATACCAATATACCCAGTTGTCACAAGATCGATGTTCATTGGGCAAATACTAGTGTTGATCATCTTGAAAATGACCAAAATATTAATGCTTGGCTTTCTTTAAAAACTTGGACGATATCACCCTCCTGAAATATACCCCGTCGTCACACACTAACAAGAATTTTAAGGTTATATCAGCACTTTTTTTCTAGTGTTTTATTAGCACTTATTTTGAAAATTTGGGGTTGGATCGGAAATTTTTAAACACTTTTCAAAATCATAGCAAACAAAACATATTTATCAACTACCAGGAAAACACCCACTTGTCTATGAGAATTAACTCTATTTTGTATTGATTCATAAACATCTATACTTATATTTTTTTTTTTAAATGAACCTGAACCTAATTTTAAAAACTAATCTATACTCACACCAATTCTCAAGAGAAAATACTACAAATCTCAAACAAAAACAAACTATTGAGCCATCACCACGGAATTTCAAAATTAGTTGACACTTATCTCTTGAAAATATACAACTTAACCCTAATATATCTAGCAAAATGACACTGACATAGTCAAGTACCGACTTAAAATTAAAGAAAGATAAAATGTTACTCGATAGATTAAACATATATAGTTCTTAACGAGTCACGGGT
>JAULKM010000007.1:1080932-1091576 GCA_032355605.1 Rubia tinctorum
ATATTTTTTAAATTCAAAAAAAATGATTATTTAATAAGTGAAATTTATTTTTGGTAAAAAATCGAATCTAGTCTTCCCGTACTTAAAAAAACCCAAAATAAACTAGTTATTTTTATAATGACGACTCTACTAAACACTTCTAATATCATATTATAAATCTGCATGACACATCCAATATTACTAGAGGATGAATCATAATCAAAGCGAGTAATTACATTCACACACAATTATGCTTATTGATGTGTATGGTCTACCACAACTCAAATTTTTTATTTTAAAAAACCGATTCAGAATTCAACTTGATTTCCCTTGCAAAATAAGGTACGTACAACGCGTGAATGCGATTGTGGCAACTTGCTGATAACCTGACTGTAAACAGCCTGAGTTATTAATTATGAGTATGCCCAACTGGTCAACCGGGCCATTTGACCATTATTTTAAGATTATTATCCGAAACCACCACATTAGAAGGAGACAAAAACTGAAACCTCATCTGTCACCGACGAGCACAAGAAACTCCATAACCTATAAAAACACGTGTTGTTAGAAAGACCGAGTCCTTGAAAAAACAATATTAAATTATTAACACAAAGTTTATTTTAAATGGACTAATTGTTAGATGGAATTATTTTGTAATTGATGGAGTGATTTGATGTTTATTTTTATTTATTACAATGAGATTTTTATAACTTTTTAAAAAATGTATCACAGTGTATAAAAGTTTATAATTTGACCCTAAAATTTTTTTAATGAGTTTTTTCATTATTGGTCTAACCGTTAGTCGGTCTAATAGTAGACTTTCTCAATTGTTAATGGTTATTGTATTTTTTAATTAGAATTCTATACACTTTAAATTAAATATGTAATAAAATGTGTTTGAATGTAAAAGTGTAAAAAATATTATATAAAATATAATTTAAAATGTACGGTGTTTAAGTTTATAAATACACTATCAATTTAAAATATAGTAATTGCACCATGAATTAAGAAATATCGTTTCATTGCTAATAGTATCTAATACTATTCTCGGTGGAAAGATGGAAAATTGTCACTTGGGACCTAAATTGTCATTTCCCCCCCTATATTCCCATGATAGAGAGATGGAAAAATAGTAGTTTTTTCAGTTCATATTATTTTAATATTTATATTATTGATAAGTATGAATTTATCTCTACACATTAGTATTATTATTCGAGTTGATAGATTATATTGTTGTGTTCATGATGATCACTCAATCTAATTTTTCATGTCAATGTATTTTGTTTGATTTGATTTTACAGTGTATTTTGTTCGTGATTTTGTTTGTGTTTCCCAAGTAATGTTCTCGATCTGTGTTTTTCAAAGTGTTTACAGTTTGAACAATCCTGATTATATTTTGGATCAAGTGGTGTTACAATTTATAAAGATCCATGTTTGACGTAGTGATATTGATGGTGATACGCTTCTCTTTGCCAAATGGGCCTGATTTTTGCGGAATACGAATTAATATCCATGATGGAGATGCTATAGTTTTTATTGGATTTCTAATTTCTAATAGTATAGACGATTAGTCTAGTTGACATTCAATTTGAATATCCCTGCAATAGGTTGGTTATTGTTGAAAACTAGTTAGATTGTATCTCAATTCTACTCATTGTTAAGTTGTTTGGCATTTTCCCCCAACATTTTGAATGATTGATTTTTTTAATAAAGAGAAAATTGTTAAAATGATCCTACATTTATAACAGAAGTGCCAATATAACTCTCTGGTTTTTGAAGTGACAAAATAACCCTAGATAATCCATGAAAGTGCCAAACTACCCAATCCGAAAATTTTGGTCGGAATTCAAAGAAAAGACTCTTTTGCCCCTAAGTAAAAAGAAAATGAGAGAATGACTATCAGACCCCTCATTTTTTTAAAATTTTATTCTTCTTCTCCACATCGTCGTCCTCCTCTTCTCTCCACATCAACTTTTCTATTCTTCTCCATCGCACAACCCTCATCTCACGTGCCACTGCCATTTCCGCACCGGGAATAATGATTCAGACATAATGACAGTGGATTGTGAAAAAACACACTCACCCACGTCGATGACAGTCGGGAGATGCCTATTTGCAATGGTGTCAGTGTGTTTCTCAGTTGCTACCATTTCAAAATTTAGGATTTAAATTTCTGACAAATTTAAGAAATTTCTAACCTTAATTCTCAACTAAAATTTCTTTAAATTTTAATTTTGATCCTAATTAACGAACAAACCTTCACAAGCGTCACATATAAGTTTGTCTGATTCACTAATTCAGTAAATCACTAATTTAACCACTCTATATCAACTCATCTAGTTAAATGTTTGTTTAGCATTAAAGCTTGCACAATATAGTAATTATCGATTGATCACTCATTTTTTAATTTTTTTATCATTAAAGACTTCCACATAGTATATGTACTGATAATTTCCACTCTATTTCATCCCAATGGAAAAAAAATAATCGTCTAGAAAACAAATTGAAATGCTAGCTCAAAGCGCGTGCGGAACACGTGCTCGAGTATGTAAGAAAATTCAATGAACGTAATAACCCTCGAAAAGAGAATGGAATATCCGCATACTTTCGTGAATTTTATGCCTAACTTTGGTTATCGTATTCCGTGGTCCAGTTCCTTGGTTTAATGCTAAATCACAATTTATTTAACTTTAGTTATGGTATTCGTAATTTGTTTGGCATTTAGGTTAAAAACTAATACTCCTTTTTAATTAAAGGATTGCATAAGTATGTGCTAGTAAGGAGTAAAAAGAATGCTATAAAATAAATAAATGAACCTGAACTCTTATTTGCTTGCACGTACAAAAAAATAAACTTAAAATATGTCGATTTAAACTTAAATATGATAAAATAAATAATACCAAACATAATTGCACATATATTACACAATTACCGATATATTATGCATTTCGGTGATTTGAACACGTAAGTATTATTGCATTTACCGAGATGAAAAATTAATATTTCATTTTATAAGTTATCTATCATGCATTTCAATCGATTAAATGTTTATGTATGATAAAATTGACGTCTTAGCTTATATATAATTATGTTGCGTTTCAACCTTTTTGTTACAAACCAAATTTTATTTTTATCCTTTTTTTCGAATGAAAAAAACACTCTAATTTAGTGTTCCAAAAAATCAAAACGTTTTTAAAAAAAAAAGTTAAAATCAAAACATTGATTTTTTATGCGTAGTAAAAACGAAATAAAACGGAAATAAAACGCAAGTGAGAAAAGAGAGAGGGGGACAACAGCCAAGCGCATGCTTTTCATTTCCCTCTTCCCCATTTCGTTCTACAACAGAAGGAATAGGATAGCTAATCCCCTGTATCCCGTTCGCCGATTTTTCTAGCTTTGCAGGTAATCTCATTCTTCCTCTCCGTCTCTCGTTTTCGTTCGTTCAATTCTGTGTTTCTGTTCGGTTTTTGACATCAAAGCATTTCGTACGTGTTTAGATTCCAATCGTGCCATCTCTATGCTTAGTTGGGGCGCGTAATCGTGCCATTTTCGTGTCAAGAGCTCTAATTCGGTGTTTTTTCGTAGGGTTAACTGTATGCGTAGGTCTGTACGATTGGATTGAATCGCGCGGTGGTGACAATTGAATACTGGATTCCAGTAAGTTTTGAATTTCATTTTGAGCTTTTACAATGTTTGTGCGATTCCCTGCACTGTTGTGTCAATCTGCGTTCTAGTTTCTGCTGGTGGTGATGATACGAAGTGTATTAATCGTAACTTGTTTACTAGTTTTTAGTTGATTTGTAGCCTAAGGTGTGTGATCATCGAATGAGAACGGTTTGTGTATTTTTTGTGCAAGTTCTAGAGTATTACCCTAATTTGTTGCACTTGAAAGGTCGTGTTTCAAAATTGTTTTTTTGTTTCATTTTTAGAGTACATCTTATACTTGATTTGTAGCCTAAGGTGTGTGATCATCAGATTAGAATGGTTTTTTGTATTCTTTGTGCAAGTTCTGGACTGCAATCCTAATTCGTTCCACATGAAAGGTCGTGCTTCAAAATTGTTTTTTTGTTGCATTTTTAGAGTACATCTTATACTTGATTTGTAGCCTAAGGTGTGTGATCATCAGATTAGAACGGTTTTTTGTATTCTTTGTGCAAGTTCTGGACTGCAATCCTAATTCGTTCCACTTGAAGAGGTCGAGTGTCAAAAATGTTTTTTTGTTGCCTTTGAAGAGCACATCTTATTCCCTAGTAAGGTTATAAGTGGGGAAAATGGTAACAAAAGGCTTGATTTTATGTATTGCACCTTACAATACATAATTCACGGTTATCGAACTGAACGTAGGGAGTATTTTGAACAGGGAAGGGGAAACCATAATTAGAATTAAAAGGTGACTATAAAGAAAGACATGCAACATTTAACGTAAATGATAGCATGTGTCTCCATCGGATTCTATAGCAAGATGGTATCTCTCTAGCTTACCCCTGTTGTTGTAACTTTGGTTATTGCTTTTTAGACCTTTAACAAACCGAGTAGAATTTTTGGCAGTTAAAGCATTGGATGGAAATGATAAGTAATAGCGTGCTTGCATGCAAGTCACACTTTAGTTGTTAAATTCCATCATTTAAAACCATTCATTTTAACATTGTGAAATCTTTTTCTGAATAAATTTGCTCGGAAATATTTAAAAAAGGCAGAGACTAGTCCTTTCTTGAGCGTTCGGAAGAAGTTTTTATCTTTCGAGCAATCTCAGATTATGACGCATTAAATTTCTTTTTAAAATTTAGAGACTTTCAATGATGAAAATGAATATTGTGCTTTACAAAAGTTAGGCTGTGATTCAGATTGTGATGCTCTAATGCCACGCGTCTTGTACTGCCGTGTTGTAGGATCCACGCGTAGAGTCCAATCGATCCACGTGTAGAGTTTTCTCTATGAAAGTAGGGGGGAAGTGGCAGAATTGAACTGTATATATCCTTGAATTGTAGAGTCACTTTCCTAAATCACAGACCGATTCATGTAGAGGGTGGCTCTATAATTCAGGGATATATACAGACAAACTCTGCCGCTCCACCTCTTCTTTCCATTTTAGCTTCCTACTATCATATCATTAAGTTTCTTGGTAGACTAAGCAGCTTGAGGGATGCCTCCTGGATTCCCATTTTTAACAATCTGGTGAGAAGATGTGATCTTCTTCAATTCTTTTTGTTGATGTTTAGATCGGCTTGGCTTAATTCCATACCTATGTGATCTGTGTAGAATTAGAAATTGTGAAGCATAAATTCTGAATAGACATGCATATATGTACATGCATCAGAGTTCATAGAGCATTATCATTATTTATAGAGATATTCGCTGAAGAAATTTAGTCGATAACCTTCAGAGCAGCGCATTGATGTTGTTACGATGATTAATTAATCGCAGTGTAGATCTCTGTTTGTTTCATATTGGGAAAATAGGAGTACTTGAAGTGGCTTTAGATCTGAGTCAAAATATCCATGTCTAAACTATGAAATTTGGGAATTAGCTGATTTCACACTTGAAAAGGATTATGATTTTGAGTTGCTTCATTGTGATGTTTGTTGAAAGTGTGAAGTTGTACTTTCACTTATTCATATACCTTTTGAAAAATCATGAGGGATCTGTTCTATATCTCTGTAAATTGATGGTACTTATTGTTGCAGATTCAAAAATTTACGAGGCCGCAACTTAACAACTTGGACATGGAGTGAATTAAGATTAGATTCAAACTATGAAAGTGACGACTACTCACTCAGTGCTATTGATATATAATACGAGGATGAGAAAATCAATTTAGGTAACACTTTACCATTGGACCACTAATTGAATAGATCTTTTCTTGAGATGGTTGTGTATTTGTATCGTTTAATCGGTGTAGATTTTCATTGCTCCATATTATTGAAAGATTTTAATGTGCCTCAGTATGAGATGTTCTCATTTGCAGCACAAATTAGGGAAAAAAAATCACAAACGTTTTAAATGTCCCTTTTGATTGGTGTATCATCTTTATGACTCAGCTTTTTACTGATCTTGCATTTCCATTTAACTCCCTTCTTGAATAGTTTTTGGAATGTTTTCTGAGTTCCCACTTTTGAATCGTGATTGGAAGGAAACTATTGTATCAACGAGATTCAAATTCAAATGGTTTTCTTCTAGGTCTGCTTATTTGCTCAAACTGAACTACAAGTAGGGAAAAGGCTGTCTGTCAGCAATATGCTGTCTTGGTCTATTATTTTCATGGATGATGAATGTTCAAATTTACATTGAAATACTGGATTATTCAACTGTATTAGCTGCTAGCGCACAGGATAGATATGATAAAATGCCAATACCCTTAGATTTTGTCACATGCAATACATGGTGTTTGGCCTTTCTATATGTGTCAGTGTAATGCTTGAATCAATAAATCTTGCTTGAGATGTTTAGATGTTGAAACTATTCAGCAGTGAATAAACTCCACTGCTTTCTGTATTTGTTTGGTGCTGCAATTTCATCATGGAATGTTTAGAGTTAATTTGAATTTTAAGTTTGTCAGGTGAGGTCTGTATTGTGCTTTAATAAATGGATTGTCTTTAAATCTGAGCAGATTGACAAGTCACCGTTCTTCCGAGGAAACCAATTAACATACAAGTATTGGTGTAATGTCTGGACTCATCGATGGTCTTCCTGATGCTGTTGCTGTGAGGTGCCTTGCACGTGTTCCCTTCCATCTCTATCCCAAGCTGGAACTTGTCTCCCGTTCCTGGCGAGATGCAATTCGTGGTACTGAGCTGTTCAAAGCTCGGGAGGAAGAAAACTCTTCAGAGGAGTTTTTGTGTGTCTGTGCGTTTGAGCCGGACAATCTATGGCAACTGTATGATCCCGTACATGACATTTGGATGACTCTTCCTGCAATCCCTTCAAATATAAGGCACCTTGCGCATTTTGGTGTTGTCTCCACTGCAGGAAAGCTGTTTGTGCTCGGTGGTGGGAGTGATGCTGTGGATCCCTTAACAGGCGATCAAGATGGAAGTTTTGCTACCAATGAAGTATGGTCATACAATCCCGTCTCCCGGGTGTGGAGCCCATGTGCACCTATGATGGTTCCCCGTGCAATGTTTGCATGCTGTGTGTTTGAGGGGAAAATCATTGTGGCGGGTGGCTTCACAAGCTGTAGAAAATCGATATCCAAAGCTGAAATCTATGATCCTGAGAAGGATGTTTGGGTATCAATTCCTGATTTGAACCATACTCACAATACTGCATGCTCGGGTGTAGTCATTGAGGGCAAGGTTCATGTGATGCACAAGGGTATGTCTGCTGTGCAGGTTCTTGAAAGCTTGAAGCAAGGATGGAAAGTTCATGATTATCGATGGATTCAAGGTCCCATAACCGTGGTGAAGGGAAAGCTTTATGTAATGAATCATGGCCATGGAATCATCTACAGGCTAGAAGGAGACACAATGAAGATAGTAACCTCAGCATCAGAATTCCGTCGCAGAATTGGGCTTGCAATGATAGGTGTGGCAGGGGACATTTACGTGATTGGAGGGGTAAATGGTCCAGAGAGGTGGAATTGGGACATTAAGCTGCTGTCTGATGTCGACGTCCTTACTCTAGGGGGCGATAGACCAGTTTGGCGTCAGGTATCTCCTATGACCCGGTGCCGAGGAACTGTCCTTGGCTGTACTCAGCTGAGAATTTAGGGAGCTCCTGGAAT
Source organism: Rubia tinctorum (assembly GCA_032355605.1). NCBI lineage: Eukaryota > Viridiplantae > Streptophyta > Magnoliopsida > Gentianales > Rubiaceae > Rubia > Rubia tinctorum. The sequence goes on from JAULKM010000007.1 coordinate 1,088,632, forward strand.
TATTGTTGGTTGTTGTTTTACTAGATCAGATTCTGCAGGGAAGCAAAGTTTGGTATTGCTCTTGAATGTTATCTTTATTTGCTTCGATGAATCTGTTCATGGATCCGCCTTCTGGTTTTCTTTTTTTCTTTCGTCGAGGTTATATTATACCTTTGGAAACAGATGACATCTGAGTCATTGTAATAGTTTGATAAATGCCATTCGTTAGGAGAATGTGATGGCATTTTACTTGCTCACAGTCTTTACAGATACCATTTCAGTTGTTTTTGGAGTTTTGACCTGATACATCTGGTTCCTTGAAAACGTTTTAGAATTTCGGACAGCATTTTCCGAAGCCCCTCTTCAACTTAACTATAATTCATTTGAAGCATTTCTCCTAAAGCCCTACTATTGCATTAGTGCACACATAATTTGCGAATGGGAGAAAGTGAACGGGAAATCGAAGGGAAATATGTTCTAACATTCCGTTTAGTTCTGAGATTTTTAGCATACGAACTACTAGCATAACTGCATAAGTTTAAGATATCGAGCAGGCATGAAACTCTCTTCTTGTTCTTCTATCCACGAGTGTAATCGAAAGTCGGACCTTGTTTTTCTTCTCATGAGCGTAACCGAAACTGATACAATATGTGTCCGCTCAACATTATTTATGCATAGGCTAAAATAATTTTAACATAGCTACTAAGTTCTAGGTGGGCAGTCCTTTGTTGATGTATTGATGAATAATCTAATTACACTTTGTTCTTCCATTGCAAATTAAGAACTGACTAAAAGGTAAAAGGCCAAAAAGAAATTAAAAAAAATTCCTGGGTTCGGTATTTCAATTGATTGAAAAGGCCAAAGCCCAAATGCCCACAATCAAAACCAACAAAATCCCCGGCAATTTTTTTAAAAACCCTAGCATTTCCCCGCCCGCCGGAAATCCTAAATCAACGAAAACGGAGGATCAGAACATGGACGACGGCGACCACAACCGCGGCACGGATATTGCTCAGGCGATAATATCCGTCCGCCCGGACCACCACTCCGTCGCGGTGGCCGTCGGTTCCGACCTCCGAGTTTTCAACCTCAGCAACGCTTCGCCTGTGACTTTACTGGACGATTCAGGAGGCCACAAGGATTCAATTAGAGCCATTTGCTTCGGCGCGAACGGGAAGCTCTTCTTATCCGCCGGAGACGACAAGCTCGTGAAGATCTGGGACGCTGATTCCTGGCGCTGTATGTTTAACGTGTAAGTTGATAACACAGACAATTCTGTTACTAATTACAACCTTGTACTCACGACTTGTATTCTGTTACAACAAACTAACAGCTCGTCGGAGAAGAGGGTGAGTGCTGTTGCTGTTAGTAATGATGGACAATATGCGTGCTTCGCGGATAAATTTGGAGTTGTATATGTTGCGGATACAAAAGGATACAACGGAGAAACTAAAGCTCTAATCAATAAGAAAGGAGTGCCAATTCTCTCCCACTATTGTAGCATTATTACTAGCTTGGTATGTTGGATTTCGATGTTTGTGTGTTCTCAGTTCTTTTACTTGTACATATGATGATGGTGTTGTGATCGTGTATCATAATGCAGGAGTTTTCGCCGGACGGGAAGTTTATTCTCAGCACGGATCGGGATTCGAAGATTCGTGTAATATGAGTGTATCTTATAGTTCATTAAAAAGAATGTGGAGTGACACAATGCTAAGTGTTTGGTAATTTTATTTTGGATTGACAGGTGACTGTGTTTCCTCAAAATCCCTTTGATGGAGCTCATGAAATACAGAGTTTTTGCCTTGGCCATACCGAGTAAGTGCCTACTGAGCTGTCGTGCTACGAAATGTAGTTTGGTTTTGAACCTTTTGAGTTGGTGCATGAACTTCGAATTGGTGGAATATTTTTTTATTTTTTTTGGAGTCTTTCGTAATGTGGGAAAGTGTGTGATGCAATATATATTGACATGTTTTTGCATGATCATTTCAGGTTTGTATCTTGCCTAGCCTTCGTTTTAAATCAGGACTATCCTCAGGGTTTATTAGTGTCTGGAGGTGGTGATTCAACTGTGAGTTTATTTAGTTGCTGATTCTCCTCCAATTCTGTGCTATGGTTTGGTTAGAGGTTTTGGTGGAAATACTTATTCGTTTATCCTCATAGGTGCGCTTATGGGACTTCACTTCCGGATCTCTTCTCGATACCTGTGACGTTGGAGAGGAGGTAGCCTCCTTTTCCACTACTGTTAATTTTGTGCTGGCCTTGACTTGGTTTTTTCAAGCACCCATTTGTATATTTGATTTGCATTTTTGTGCTTGCATTGAGTTATGGAATCTTGATGGTCGCAGTTGTTCATTGTCATCAATGTTTACTGCATTTTATGAATAGAAATTGTACCAAAGCATGTTCTAGATTCGGTGCAGTTATGGAGTCTGTACTTCTGTTGGTAATTAGAACCCTTTGCCCTTCAACATTTTTATAATGTTGGCTGGTTTCTTTTTCTGTTGTTTTTGTATAATTGAAAGGCAAGAATTCAACGATCTGAAGGGGAAGAAGGAGAGCCCCCTCCTCCTGTAACGGATCTCTGTGCTACTCAAGATGGTTCACTAGTTGGAGTTGCTATACAAAGGCAAGTTTCTCTCCGTACTGTTCTTCTATTAGATTCAATTGTGATCTAATTTTTGAAGTAATCGTTGCAGCTTGACAGGGATTTTGCTGTTGGGCTGTAACCTTTCGACTAGAACTCTCTCTGTTGTCAAAGTGAGTAGCTTGACTCATTTGTTGCTCAATCTTACAAGATAGCTAATGCATAGAGATACTTAATTTGGTTATGCTCATGTTTCTTCAACTATGGACAGGTGGTTTCCATTAGTGATGAAGCTTATATTCCTACAAGCATTGGATCTGCACCAACCGCAGAATTTTTATGGATGGTCATGGGGGTATCAAGCTTAACCGATTCTAAT
>JAULKM010000007.1:1108355-1122753 GCA_032355605.1 Rubia tinctorum
TCCAGGGCTCAGTATTAAAAGGGAGGTAAATGAGTGAAGAGGTGAAATCTCCCGATCTAATGTCCCCGTCATTCCTGTTTCACGGGTTGCTCGATGGGTAAATTACGAGGTTTAATAATCAATCATCTGATGGCCACTTCCTACCGGTTCAGAATCATTGATTTGGTTATGTAATGTTTGATATATAGAGGGTTAGATTAATTTTCTATGTACATTAATTAATAAGCTTTTGTTGTTTGGCTTTTTCTTTTTTACGTGTAGTTTGGAAATAAAACATGATCAAAGATTAGATGAATGGATATTTCTCGTGATTTTACCTCTTGAAGTGGTTTTATATTCAATGATCAAGCTTATTGGGATGAATTGATCGATGTATAGATAATGGTTTCTGAAGTAGTAATTAGTGACCAGTGATTGGATTGATTATGTTTATTTTCGTGATTATTAGCCTTTTAGTGACTAATTTAACCCCAATTGGTGCATTAATTAGTGGAGATTATGAATTTTAACCATACTATTAAGAATTTTTGGCTTCAAATTGGAGGAAATTATTTCTTCAAGTTCTTTGCACTGCTAGAAAAGATTTCCTCCCTTCATTATCATATATCTTATTTAATTACCAATCCGTTTATTCATGCAAAGTTTTGTCCTTATCGATTTGGATGCTTGTAGCTTCTTTTATATATATATGTATACACACCAAATTCTAACCATCCATCTAATCTAATCTCATAGTTGAGATTAATTTACTAAGAATAGATTTAATGAATGAGTGAGATTATGTTAGATGAATGTTTGAGATTTGGTGTAAATATAAGGGTGTCGACAGAACCCATCCCTTCATATATATTCATATATATATATATGTGTGTGTACGTGTACGTGTCTTTTTTTATCAGATAATATTTGATGAATTTTTAATACTCTTATTTGTTCATATCGATAACCTTCTCCTTTTAACTATGTGTTTTACACATTAACACATTTTTTAATAAAAAAACTCAATTTATTTTAATTTATTTGTTTGATTTTTATTATCGTAATTTTATTTAAATATTATTTCGTTTACTATATAAATTTATGTTCCAAAATATGCATGTGTGTCATAAAAAATTAACCTTTAAATACTTTGGAGCATGTGCAGCTAATTTGAGTGTGGGGGTTTGGGAAACAGTGTGAGATATAATTTGGTATACAGCATTATATTATATTAGAAAGCTATAGAACGAAACATAAAATAATAAATTACTATCAAGCTATTATTTTTACAGTGTCACACTAGTTTAATGAAACACACGCACTCGTGCTTTGGGGCTAATATATTCTTGTGAAAGAATGTTTTCGTCTACTTTCGATTAAACTAATCGAATTAACTAACTTGAAATTGTCTGTGTTATTTAGTGTACACTAAGAACAACTGTGGAGAGAAGTAAAATACATCGAAAGAAACTCTGTTATTTAAGGAGTGAGATCAGTACATGTATATCATGTAACAATTGAAAGAAATATAAATGTTATACTCCCTCCAGATTTCTATTTATGGCATCATAGGTATATATGCTTGGATTTATGTGAAAAAAATGAATTGATGAAATTGAATGTAGAAAGTAAAAAGTAGAATGAGTTGATGAATTGAACGAATCTTGCCAAAAATAGAAAGAATGTCAAATAAAAGAATACATTCATTTATAGTAAGCGTGTCATAAATAACAGAGGAGTAAATGAAATTACAATAATGTAATTAATCATGCATGCTTTGAATAATACATATCCAGTAATTTATCATGCATGGAAGGAAATTTGAGATAATTAATATGACATGTACATAAAACAGAATGATGAGTGTATATATTATAATAGCATTAAAAACATTCCATAGAACCAAATAAATGATGAAATCACGAATTCAGTTAATTGTATTTGAAGCGAATGCTTAAATCTTGTATGGACATCGTTTAGGGTAAACCCATTCCAATAACAATCCTAAGTTGGAAGATTTACTTGGTTATTCATGGAGCGAGCATATGTTGTAACTCACATTAGAATACCATGTAAATATTGAAATTCATTTAAAAACATCAAAGATAAGCAGGATGTCTTCTGACAGGTAATCTGTATTTAAGTTATATATGGACCGGTTACTGTAATTTTCAACTTATACACTAGATTTGTTAAATTAAACACTAAAATTTAAAATATTAAATAAGTATTTTTAAGTTAAATACTCCATCTGTCTCATTTTAAGCTGTAAACTTTGACTTTCACCTAGTGATTTGGAAATTATTTGATCCTGAATCAGTATCTTCTATTGAGGATGATTAAAAATTGTAAAAAGTTATCATATTGAAAATATATGTTATAACAAATTTAACAAGATATCACACAATAATGTTTATAGTTGTACACCAATTCAATTTTATGGTCGAAGTTAAGAAGTTGAAATGAAATAAAATGTTGAATTGCATATTGAAATGAGATAGAATTAGTATTGTACTTTTGTATAGTATTTCATAAATTTTCACATTCAAACACACATTATTATATGTTTTAACTTATAAAATACAATAATTAATTAATTTTATAAGTTATAATTTTTAAGTTAAAATATAAAGTGAATTGTCCTTAAACTTATGTATATATATGCCACATTTTCTGAGATTTCCCCAAACATAAATTATAATTGTTATAAATGAAATTATAGCAATGTAAACACTCAGGCATCGAATAATAAAATGTTTATTAATTTTATCTGTTGTAGGAGTTGGGTTGATCTCAAAAATCATTATTTTTAATAAATAATTAAAGTTACTGTTGCATTATAAAATCTTTTTATCCCTACTTATAAATTAATCGGACATTGTGCACAAACACCAATTATCCAAACCTGCTTATTTCAATGAATTTGAATATTGAATATCTATAATTTGTGTACGCAGGTCTAAAGCACATACATCGCAAATTATATCTTCCACACCATATCCCCTATACTATAAAATTTATTGTAGCAATCAATCTCTAAAATTCTAAAGGATGAATAGATGGTTATTTTATTTTTTAAAACACCTAAATTTCTTGTTAATTAACTTAACTTATTAGTGAGAATATCCATAAGCATTATATGCTCAATGTACCATATAAGAATTGCACATACATAACTCATTTTCAAAGGTGATATGCACGCACAGTCTTATTTTTTAAATGATTTTGAGAGTTTTAACCATCATTTTTATAACATTCACGAAGAATAATAAAAAAAACGTCATTAATAAGATCCAACAAAATCTAGGATTATTGCAAAAGATAAGAGCAAATGCAATGGGGGAGTGAGAGAGGAAAATTTGGTGAGTTATAGAGAGTGAGCTTCTACAATAGTGGAGTCATTGAGAGAGAGTGAGTGAGTGAGTGAGAGAGAGTGAGAGAGAGAGAGAGAGAGTGAGAGAGAGAGAGAGAGAGAGTTTGGTCTCACTCGAGAGAGGAGAGTGCAAATTTTGACTCTTGAAAATTCTTCACTTTATCACATGATGTGGGTCTCATGTGGTGAGGTGGAGATTTTAATGAGATAAATTGTATATTTTTGTTCAATGGTATTGTGTCATGTGTCTTTCTAATTTGTAATTTTGCTCCAATGGAATTAAATGGATAAAACACAATTATATCCAAAAAATAAAAATATAAAAATGATACCAAAATTCAGGCAACAAATTTTTCTATAAATAGATACCAACATTATTGATTTAATTCTCACATCTCTTCCAATTTCTACTTTCCTCTCCTTCAATCTTATAATTTTATATGTTTACAAAAATTATATTTCTATGGATATAATAAAATATATATATGTATCACATTCAAAACATATATGTTGTAGTAAGTATTAGATTGTAGAAATATAAAAATGTGTGAAAGAAAAAGAAAATGATGTGGGGACAATGATGATGTGGAATTGAGTTATGGTTATGGAGTTAAATTGGAGAAGAGAGTTTTGGTGAGTGTAGTTGGGGGAGAGAGTGATTAAATTATTTAAAATTGAAAAAGTGGAAGTTATGGTGACTTATGCAGTGACGTATTGTTAATTTTAAAAAATCACTCTAGAAACCGAAAACACTCACAATGGTGGTTTCTAGGGTGGTTTCTTGTTAAGTGTTAAGAAATCACCCTATAGTTCCTTGCCAAGGGACCGGTCCAACTGACACAGCACATGGGCGTCAATTCTGGGATACGTGACAGCCATGCATTGACTCACGTGTCCCATACCATGCAGCCTATTTTTTAAAAAAAACTAGAGGGACACGTGGCACTCTCTGGTTGGGCCATGTGTCCCTAACATTATTTTTTAACATCTGAGTTTTAAAAAAATATGTAAAATGTATTTAAAAATTCATAATTTTAAAAAAATATGGGGAAAATTAAAAATGTATTATCTCGAAATTAAAATTTTAAAATTAAAATATATTATTTAATTTCACATTCAACTTATTTTGAGTTGACAAATTTAATTTAATTAAATTTTAATGGTAAAATTATTGAATATGATAGATAAAATCAAATGGGGTCCATGAATAGTATAAAATGGTTTCTTACCACCGTGGAGAAGAAAATGAGTGGATTTTTAAAGTAATTTCTAAAAGTTAGGTGAAAGAAAAATAAATAAATATTTAATTGGTAAAAAATCGGGAGCGATTTCTACCATTAAACATTGTCTAACCAAGTGCACCCGATTTCCTTCAAAAAAAACAACCAGGTAGCCAGAGTAATAATTTGCAGTGGTTGGAAAACAAAAACCAGTACAGTGGCATTGATCCAATCCCAATTATTATCATTTATCTTTCTTTCTTTCTTTCTTTTTAAAAGCCATTCCCTCTCTCCTCTTCCCTCCTCTGCATTTATCATTTCTTCTTTCTCTTTTCCCAAAGGATTCCCTTTCATTTTTGTCAATCATCATCACCATTCCTGCTTTTTGCAACTAAGCCCTCCTCTTTCCTTCCTCAACCTTCATGTAGTCCTCCATTTCTGCAATTCTTCCATACAAACAGTCCAAGAAAAAGAAGGAAATAGTAGCTTTTCCACTTTCCATGGAAGCAACAGAGATTTAGCCGGGCCTTTTCCAAACTTTCACCTTCTTTTTGGAGCTTTATGAAGCTTCATTGAATAACAAATTATTGCTCCAAGTTTGTTTAACTATTAGGAATTGATTGGTATGACTTTGAGTCCTATTATTTTTTGTTTTCTTCCTATTGGAATTCGCATCCTCTGATCCACCATTTCTTGTAAAACACAGTTTAGATTTTTAAACCATTTAATGCTGAGGAAGAATAACCATAGATCTAGTTCTAGTAGTATGGTGATGACTAAGGAACAACCTTCTTCTCCTAGACAAAGCTCTGTTTCATCTTTCATGGCGGCGGCTTCGCCGAGGTTCTTCAATGGCTTCCTCGCCAGAACCCTGTCGGAACCCGAATGCTCCGCAACAATGAGCCCTACCTCCATTCTGGACGCCAAGCCATTCGACCCAAATTCCGACAGCCTTCAGAACAGGAATTCCTTCGAAAAAATCGATGGAGTTGGTCTCGCAATACTGGATTCCTTGATTCGCGAGAAAAATGGAACCCATTTGGTGAACAAGTCCAACAGCAAAATGGTTTTGTTTGGAGCTAAGCTGAAGGTTCAGATCCCCGCCGCAGGCGGAGGCGGAGTTTCTCCAGGCTGTGGCGGAACGCCGAAATCGCCTGGGGATTTCGGGATCAAGACGAGGAATGCACATCTGTTCGTTCCTCCATCTGGGTTCGGATCTCCTTTGAAGGGCTCCAAGGTTTCGCCGCGGGAATTGGACCTGAGTGAAATGGAGCTGTCGGAAGACTACACCTGCGTGATCACGCACGGCCCAAACCCCAAAACCACGCACATATTCGACGACTGCGTCGTGGAAGATTGCTGTGGAGTTGTGAAACTATCGGAATTAGGAGGGAAGGATTGCAGGTTTCCGGTAGCGGAGGACGGTGGCGGCGGAAAGGATCATGCGGCGACGAGTTTCTTGAAGGTCTGTGATTCTTGCAGCGAGTGTCTTGGACATGGCAAAGATGTGTTCATGTACAGGTAATAAGTTCGATAAAGTTTCCGTTTTTGTTCATGTTCTTGAAGCTTTCGACGATGGTAGTTTCTGACGAGGAGGAGGTTTTGCAGGGGAGAGATGGCGTTTTGCAGCCATGAGTGCCGGAACCAGGAGATGATTGCTGAAGGAGGAAAGAATTTGGAGGATTAATAATGTTTGGATTTAGTGTTTTATGGGTTCTCAAAATTTGTAGTGAAATTGCAAGAATTTTCAAAATGAAACACCATTGAATGATTTAGTTTACTACATAAGCTAGTAAAAATTGTTGGGTTCTTCTTTATGGATATGGATTTTCATTTCTTGGGTTCTTCTCAAATTGTAATTGTCTCATAAGAATGATATTCATGGTCAATGCTTGTAATTGTATTTTGGGGGCTTATGTTAGTCGAACAATTTAAGCTCAAATTTCAGTATACTCTGTGCAATTAAAGCATCGTTTTTAATTGAGAATAACGCTAAAAAAAGAAATATACAAATATAACCGACCATATGTACTTGAGAAAGTAATTAAATAGCTAACCTGAGATAATTTTTAGTACAAAATAACACTAACTACTTTATATAAGTGCAAATATAACCTAAAAACTATATTTTGGCATTGACTTGTCATTTCCGGTAATTAACCGACTGGAAATAACCAAAATGCCCCTTCAACCTAAAGCAAAAACTTGAAAGACATAAAAGCCCTCCACTCACCACCCACTACCGCTGAACACCAACACCACCAGACCTCCGCTGGAATGCCACCACCGGTACACCACCACCTTCCAACCAGCCCCACCACCTTCCAACCAGCCCTACCACCAACCTCCAGCCACCCTCTGTCGACTCCCAACCCCGCCGCCACGTTCACAACTAAATTAAGCATAATATGAAAACAAAATCCAAGAACACATTCATTGCTGCATTCCAGTCTCCAAGAACGCAACTTTAAATCTCCAAATCCAACCATAAAAAAACACTTACAAGATCAAGGGCGCAGGAAAATCCACCCTCCACCTGAACAAACTTATCATGTCCATGCGGCGGATCTCTGTGGAGAGCAAGCAAATTTTGTTGCCCATTGCTCTTAATAGTGTCCAGCGCGTGGTCGATTTTCTCGACGGCCATGTTTGTGCATCATGGTCTCAACACAGACCATGTTCTGCATCTAGTTGCCGATCTTAAGGGTGAGATTGGTGGTGGATCCACTGCCCCCTCCCCCCAGGTGATGTCTCAAAGCTGGGGTTGTGGGCCACCATCTGCTCCGTCCTCTCAAACAGGTTGTCCACACCATCTTCCATCCACCTGAACTGGTTGTCCAGTCCTCCTGCATCTTCTCGATGATCTTCATCTTGTTGTCGGAAACGCAATGCATCAGTAGGTGGGGAGGAATTGGTGAAGTGCGGATCTGATTGGTGAAGCGCGGAATTTGGGAGGAATTGGCTTCTGCCGTTCGACGCCTTCGATGCCATCACCGATCTCCTTTTGGTCGAGAAAACCACCACTCGCCGAGTCCAGCACCGAGTTGGCCCGGTTGGACTTAGGAGTGAACTCCACATTCAGAACCTCTGTGATCGTGTCTCCTCCCTGGAGCTCGAGATCGTTGGGGTGGAAAGCCGATTCTGAAGAATACGACAGGATGGAAGGCAAATTGTGAAGAATGCGGCAGTGAAAGAAGATCGGATGAAGAAGAGCACGTCTCCTCCCTAAACCTATAGTCAATTCAATTATTTATTTTATTTTATTTTTTGGAAGTGTAAAATAGTATTTTCAATCAAATCCGAGTTCAAACTGTTGGAAAAGGTTATATTTGCACATTCACTAAGTTATCTAGGGTTATATTTGCACTTTAAATTATCACAGGGTTATATTTGCACTTATGTAAATTGTGTAGGGTTATATATGCACTTCACTCATGTTAAAATGATCTGTACCTCCTGCAGAGTTGGAGTGAAAGTTGTGTTCGACTGACCAGACACAAGTTGAGTTCTCCCCCTAATAAATGATTATCTTTAACTCTCTATACGCCAGGTTGGCGTGAAGCAAACTCTTATACACCATGTTGGTGTGGATCTCAAGTGGGAGGCCACCCCACTCACCCTGTGTGAGTCATCCATGTGGGACTTCATTCATCTCACGTTGTAATAATTAGGCTTTTTTCTCATTTTAGGTATGATTTTTTTAATTTATCAGTTCCCCAATTTTAATAGAAGATAGCTAGCAACACCATTAGTTTATCAGTTTAAAGTAGATAGACTAACGATGGTGATTGCGCACATGATCGACCACAAGTTGTAACTCATTTATATATCTTAATGAGAAGGAGTCCGACTATTTGTTTTAAAAAAAGTAACAATATGACCATACAAAAGAAAGTGTCAAAAGAAGGTAGGATCATTGGGCGTCGATCTAACACTGGGAACCGTTAACTTCAATTGTAAATTGGAAGTTTGGTTGGAATTTAAGGAAATGACCATTTTTCCTCTGAATAAAAAAAAAGATGAAAAACAAAAAAAAATGGAAACCCCTCAAATTATATTTATCCTTTCTTCTTTTTCCGCCACCCTCATTCACCTCCACCACCCCACCCAGGGCTCCCTCCTCATCCTCTTTGCCACATCCTCCCAAAAACCTGTCATAATCAGCACCTACGAAGCCTCAGAAATCACGTCTAACCTCCCGGTGCGCCTAGTTAAAATTTGAAAATCTAACTCATCAACCCGTTGTTTGGTGCTTCCAGATCTATTGTTTCTTTGTCTTTCTGTGTGCTCGCTGAGGTGTTAGAGGTGGTGGTTGGGATGGAGGAACGCACCGTTTGGTGCACCCACTGAGGTGTTGGAAGTGGTGGTTGGTGGTTGGTGTTGGAAGTGATGGCAATGGCGGTAAGAGAGAAGATGGGGAGGAGAAGTGGTGTGATTGTGTGGCGGCAGGAGAGAAGAAGGTGGAAGAGGGGTGATGAAAGAGATGTGCTATTAATTGGTAGAACAAGTTTGTGTTTAGCCTATTAATCGGCACCAACGTTGAATAACGAACCGTGTCCCGAAATCGGAACCATCACTATCTCACCATCATCAACCACTTGTAAGTTAGGAAACCACAGCAGGAATCACCGACACGGTCCCATAATGTTGGGTAAGACCTATCGAGAAATTGCTCTAATATTTATTGACAGGGATACGATTTAAATTAGGGATGACAGTGGGTCGATTTTTGGTGGAGGTCCGCCCCACATCCGCCCCAGTGTGGTGGGTATGGATGTAGTTTTTGTGGTAGTGAGGCGAGTATGAGTATGAAAATTGATACCCATCATGGGTAGTGGGTCAAGGCATGGATATTAGTTCATACCCGCCCTGCCCCACTATACCCACTATGTACACACTAATTTGTTATATAATAAATTATTATTTATCCATAATGCACATGTTTTACTTATAATATTTTTTCATGTAAATATTATTAAAATTCTAACATTAAAATTAGTAATTTTAAAGTAAATTTTAGGTTTTTTGGAGATATAAATGGAGTGAGTAAAATGTATTTGAAATGAGTATGAAAATTCAAGTGGGTGATGGGGTGGGGTGGATTTTAATATTGTATCCACCATGGGTGATGAGACGGGTGTGGGTATGAAAATTTTAGTTGGACATGAGTATGGAAGTACCGTAATCCGTACCTACCCCTCCCCATTGTCATCCCTAGTTTAAATCTTGTACCTCTATGTTATAAAGAGTGTAGACTACCACTAAATCATACTCAATTCACGCATTATGTGACCTTCTATGTATATGTATGAATGTGATGAAGATGCAAAAGATAATGTATATTTTCAAATGCTAAAATGCCATTGTCATTTATCTAATTGGTTGAGTTGTGCTAATAATTAAAATTGGTTTATTTTAAAAGTAAAAAATAAATTGATGTATATGTTTCCTCTAAAAATACCTTCTAATTTTGAAATGAATAGTGTTTCAGAAATTTATCAAACATAAAAAAAATTGTTGAACTTATACGAAAAGCAGTTATAAGAACTGCGAAATACAAACGATACATCGTTTGATTTTCTATGTATAAATTTGGCATAGGTGCAAAATATTATGTGAATTAATAAGTGTTTTAAAAGTTAGGACCCTAAACTATCGTTACCGTTCATGTTATGCACTTTATTTTATTTTGTGAACACTCTTAACCCCTGAACTAACTGGAGTGTTAAATCGTACCACTTTCTTCTAGTCAAACCGTTAAGTTTAAAATTTTTGACATTTTGAGGGGGGAATGTCTTTTTCTATTCAACCTTATAAATCTTTGCAATTCAAAATAATATCTTCTCAAACCATGCGGGTGACGTGTGATCTCAGCTCGGATCTTGTCGTCGTCGATGACATCTACTCGAGAAGACATGTCAACTCGAATGTCGCATAACTCGAGAAAATATTCTTCTGAATTGTAAAGAATTCTGAACTTGAATAGGAAAAAATATTTTTGCCCCTTAAAATGTCAATTGAATCTGAATTTAACGGTTTGATTAGACGAAACTATCACGACTTAACACTTGTATTAGTTCAGGAATCAAGAATATTTAAAATTAAAATGAAGGGACAAAAGTGAACGATATCAATAGTTGAAGGTCCACTGAAATCGTTTACCTTATCCTATGGTATTGTGTAACATTCTAAGTATAAATTTGGCATTCGATAGATGAGATTTGGTTTGTACTATCATTGTTTATTTTATTTTCCATCCATTATTAATTGCAATGACGAGGGCTTATAATGTTAAAATATTACAAGAGAAAGATGTTGAGTGCTCCGTCTGTGCAATCTTTGGGCATTTCTAATGTCTGGATTTCTGCTGAACTGACTGGGGGTTGCAATTGTTTCTTTGGAAGTGTTGTCCGGAAGAAGGAACATGAATGATGAAAACAAGGAGCATGGATCTAAAATTTGATTCTTCTCAAAAGAATTAAAATGAAAACATATTTTTATTGATAGTCTATTATTTATATTTCTCAGATCTCACTAAAATTGTCCTACAATAATTTTTCTTAATCAAACTTTGCTAATTTTGTTTATAAACTTGTTAGATTATATGTAAGTAAGAATATTATAATATAAGATATCATTAAATTTGTTGAAATTTGCATTATAAAATTTTAATAATTGACCTTTTATTTTATATAATTAAACTATTAATTATTTAATAGCTTTCTAGGAGACCAATCAAATTGGTTACCGAGCAATTTCAGAGAAATTGATAGACAAATAACTTTTCTTCTTAACCAATCCATCAATATTGGTACTTGTGGCGTTAAAAGGTCGGGCTTATCACTCAAGTTCAACGCAACCCCATACATGTACGTACGGTTCAAATGTGATGCGGTCTGGTGCTCTCAACGCGTTCCTGCAAAATGGTGTTCCTAAACTACGTTGTACAAGCCTCTGGTCGTCCAGTGTTTTCTGCCTAACCACTTTCAACCTGTGTTGATCCCTCTGCACCTGCATCGCATTGTACACAACACCCGAGCCATTAGGGCCCAACTCTTGTACGCGCGATGCCTGGTTGTCAATCAGACCGGCATACTTAGTACTAAGTCACGCCCAAGGAGACGTTCTCCTAACTCCTTGTAACAAATAGTCTTTTTTTTTTGCTTGTAATATACTTAGTTAGTTACTAGATTAAATTATTACGATGGCCTCTTAAATATCACGATCTTTCACCTTCACCCCCTATCTTCTTTTGAACACTTTTGACTACTCAACTTGCAGAATTTTGGACCCTCAAAATCCAACCCCCTATAATACTATATATTATGTGGTTCTACATAATACTATATATTATGTAATTTAAATTATATATCTAAATAAAAGAAAGTAAACTAGTTTAATTTAATGAAAACCACAAATGAAATGTTAGGATACAATATAAATGAGTGATTTTTTAAAGCAAATAGTCGGGCTCTTATATTAAGACCTGGTGTTCGAGACCACAAATTACATCACGCGCCAGGTTGTGAGTGTTTGCTATGCTGATCTAGGGACTTTCATTACATGTATTCTGATGAAGACCATTGCTATCATAATTATACCCTAACTAGCATAATTGCTAGCATAATTTGGGAAATTATGAATGTGGTTGAGGCTGAGCGTCATCTCGCAGTTCGTCCACAACTAGACGTGTGTTACTGCCCTCTATCTTGCACTTGACATCGCTTCGTGTATGACTAATTCCGCTTGTACTACGGATAGTGCTTGGAGCGATCTCGTGCCCCGTCAGATTACCTCGTTTTCCTTGTTTGATGCACACCATGCTACAACTGCCTTGCCGTCTTGTTTCAATATCATTAAACTGCTCACGAGCATCTCTGGTCCAACATATGCTTGCTCAATATCCATCTCAAGTTGCTGACCCCATGCTAATGAATAAAAAAGGCAACCCCCACGGTAAATGTTGAACTTTCACCTCTTCCATATCAAAGAAAATGAAGGGCAATTCATAAACTTCTACCTGCCTTAGAACACTGTAAAACACGGTTCACAAATAAACAATAAATAAACAACAAAATGAAATGTAAATTTATATTCCAAATAAGAACGATTTTGATCCTCACCTCAACAACACACCCTGATTGATGACATATGAGTAGGACTAGTACATTGTCCAACTTGGTCATCTATCAACCCGTCACCAACACATCAAGATAAGAAAGCAAACCAAAGCTGGGTCCAGAACAAACTTATTTTCAAGACAATTAGGAAACAAACTAGACTGAGGCCACTTGCTCTAACAGAGATTATCTGACCCTCACAAAAGACACGCAAAAGACAAAACAGACTGCGACAATCCATAAGTAGCAGAAGCTGAGCCCCAATGCAGGAAGCCACCATTCCCGCTCCGAAGAAGCCTTCTACCAAAACCAAACAAACGGAATGAAAAGCAACGAGTGGTGCAAGAGTACTGAGTTCAGAATGAGCTTGTTCATAGATCCTCATCATCCATAGCATTAGTTCACCAGTACTGTATCAGGGGGTAGTGTCTATAATTAGCAATAGTGAACAACATTCATCAATTGCAAACAACAAAAATCAGTAAAATTTACCTTTTGATGGCCTGGTATGATCAACCATCTCCAACAGCAAAGATATTCTATGATCACGATAGTGCAACCCTGCTTGCAAAGACTGATCAAGTAATCAGCCAATCCCACGGGCATGTCAAAATAGATTGGTTCTAAGCCATCAACATGGACAGAAGACATCAGAACTAACCTACAACCCCACCCATATTCTCTTTCAAAAAACTAAGAATATGAATGGGGCATCTGCAGTTTGGCTTTACAATGAAACCAAGAGTTAGATTATAATTAAAGGTGGATATGTTTCGGGAGAAGGAAAAGGTAACTACATGAGTAACGGCTGTTGCAGCATCTAGGTAAACTACTGAGTAAGGGATAAAAGGTCAATCTAAGAAACCAAAGGAAAGCTAAGAGGTGAGGTGAAGCAATCTAGGTTGGATGGTAAATACCAAATGAAATGAAAAGGACTGTCTAAGCAATGCCAACAACAAACCCTATGAAGCAACTAGGTAGCTCAAGTTAGGACTCTACAGTATAGACAAGATGTGACCAAACTGGTAAATTTATCTTGCCAAAGGAAGGCAAGAAAAGAGTAACCAATACATTAATCATTAGGGACGCATGAGGGATTCAACCCTCCTCATGATCAACCAGAATACAGTCTTCAAGGTTCCATGTAGCATAACAGCTGAGAGCTTCACACGTGCATAAGAGAAATTACATCAAAGCTACCTCCAATCAGCTCAGTGTTCCACATCAAACTACCATTCATAGCACTACTCCTTCTGATATCATGGCAACCTGCACTGGCACTCATTCTTAGTACTAGCAACGCCCCGTATACACTCGACCATGTCCAACCACAAAGTAGTATCTGGAGATAATTGACCAACCAGGCACTGATAATCTTGCACCACCAGTACCAAAGAACAATATAAAGCTCTACTATAAGCTTCTACTCAAGGCATCATACACCAGCACCCATTCAGTTTCCTACTCAAACCATGCCCTAGTAGTAATTGAAGAAAGTTTGAACAACCAGGAACTAATACTCTTGCACCACCAGCCCAAAAACCAACACTGCTAAACTTTAAGCCACTACCATGCACCCCAACGCAAACTGATTTATTAGCTAATATATACAATGTAGGTTCTACCACTGATCCAGCTAAAAGAAAAGGTAACATCCTTATTTACAGGAGCATCACATGCTCCCGGTGTTCATTCATTCATCAGTG
>JAULKM010000007.1:1123623-1150920 GCA_032355605.1 Rubia tinctorum
TATATTTCATATATTAATAAATATATTATTTATAATTAATAGTAGTTTTGCAAAATTATTTTTAGTTTTATAAAAAACAAGAATGTCAAACTTGTCTATGAATTAAATTAACGGTAGGTATGTTGTATTAAACTAATTCTTTTTTATAAATTTTTTAAGGAAATGAGTTAAAATTGCAAATGGGTCAAAACGGATCAATTTGGATCAAAATCCGACCCGACCCGTTTCGACCCTACCCATTTGACCCAACTCACATCGATCCAAATGGGACATTGACCCGACCCGACGGACGGGTCAAAACGGGTCCGTTCTATCAATTTGAACACCCCAATCTATAACACCTTACTTTCAAGTTTTAAGTGCATCCAATTTATCATTATGCATGGTTAGTTATACTTGGAATTGCATATACATTCTCAACCAAAAATTAGAATGGTATTATTCACTTTGGATAAAACTTGCATTGGTTTTGATATTAGGCCCGATATCAAACGACTTTGTAAGCGACTATGATCAATTAGTCTCTTCATCATTTTCAACGTCGGACTTGTATTGAACACACCAAAAAAATTCTCATTAAACCAAAAATAACACAATAATATCTTGCAAGCCATCTTGATTCTTGCACCAACGACACAATTGCGGGTCACGCCACTTAACACCCAGCCACCGCAGGCAAACTTTCGATACAAGGCCAAAATTGTCTAAATAAACAATATTATACTCCCTCCATCCCAGTTTAAATTGCACGTCAATTATTATCACATTATTCAAAAAATATGTTTGACCGTTAATATGTTCATCTACGTATAATAATGACAAGTACTTGTTAAGATTAATTCTGCAATATTACAAATAATAATATTATATTTTATATTTATTCAAATATAAAATTTAATAGAGAATAATGTTTTAAAAACAAATGGCCAATTTAAAGTGGACCGAAGGAGTACGAATATTGATTGACCACACAACCTATTGGATCCCTAGTCCCTACACAACCTATTGAAACTCCAACAAATGGGCTTCGAGTGTTTGGATCCAAAAAAAGGGGCTTCTCGCGTTGAAGCATGTGTATATCGTGGCCCATCCACTGGACTAGGCTATACAAATTTTATGGGATGCACGTTTTATTGCTTATTTTACATAAATACAAATTATTAGGAAATACCGTCTTTCTGATAAGCTTATGGAAAAATGAAATTTAATAAGAATAATAAAATGTTAAATATTTTAGTTACAATATTAAAATTTTATTATGCAACTTGCAGTGGTTATAAAGTTTATAACCCGATTCATGCAACCCGAAAATTTAATCTTCATTTGTTCTAATTTACACTTTAAACCTTGGTCTTTCCATGACTTATGCAAAGACTGTTTTTCAAGAGACCGACTCTTACAGAAATTCATCCAACTAAGAATGTATTCGACAAGGTTTTTTTCCTTATAAAAAGAGAGTGCGTCTCTTGAAAGACGGTTTTCTATAAGTCATGGAAAGACCAGGGTTTAAAGTGTAAATTAGAAGAAATGAAGATAAAAAATTTGGTTGCATGAACCGGGTTATAAAATTTATAACTACTACACGTTGTATAATAAAACTTTAATATTGCAACAAAGACCGTTTACCTTTTATTATTCTATAAACCTCATTTTCCCATAAAGTTATAGAAATACCGACTATCCCAAAACTTTGCCATAAAAAATTAGTGGTAAAGTGTTATAAATAAATTATTTTTAAATTGGATGCTATGTTTAAGGGATAAATAAAACTGATTTTTCCTATTTGTAAAATAAATCAGTTTTATTTATGGCAAACTCTTGGGAAATACCGTCTTTCCATAAGTTTATAGAAAAATAAAGTTTAATTAAAATAATAAAAAGTAAAAGGTCTTAGTTGTAATATTAAAATTTTATTATGCAACGTGTAGTGGTTATAAAGTTTATAACCCTATTCATGCAACCCAAATTTTTTATCATAATTTCTTTTACTTTACACTTTAAACTTTGATCTTTCCATGACTTATGGAAAGACCGTCTTTCAAGAGACGAACTCTTTATTTATAAACACAACTCTACTGAACACATTTTACTTTTACACAATTTTGCTTATCTAGTCCATTTCCTGACCCCAGATCCGTAATGGGAATTTGAGGGAAAACATAGTATTCCCGTTGTTCTAGTTCTATTTGCACTGTTGCTTTCTTGATACTATTTTTTATTAAAGTTTAATCTCATATTTTAATAGATATATGAACAACAATATTATAATATGGTTGAATTCGTTGTAATAAAAAATTAAATATTAACTTTTTATTTATCGTTATTATACATTATGAACGTATTGACTGTCAAACATGTTTCTTTAACCATATGATAATGATTAGAACCGAGGAGCAGCTAAGTGGAACCACCATACCTTCCTCACGCGCCATCACAGTGTCATACGTAGAGAACGTTGCAGATGAGCGGTATCATCTTTTTATACTGTACAAGAACTAACAATATTTCACACGGTCACGGACCATCATGTCTTGATCAACATTATCACATTGGAAACTTCAGAAAAAGTTGATCACCATCAGTATGTACAGTAAATATACAAAAACTGAGCAATTAGTTTGACCATATCATTCAAGTCCAAATGACCCATTAAGAAAGGATGTGAAGAGCCACCCGGGAAGGGGGACTAGCAGAATATATTGGAAATAGTGCTGTGAATTCGGTTATTGATTTGGGTTTGGGTCAAACGGGTTTGTGTTGATACGGGTCAAGATCAGTTTATCAGTTTGGGTCAAGTCGGTTTCAAATGGGTTCGGGTTAAAACATGTGGAAGTCTGTTGGTCGGGTCGGGTCGGGTCGGGTCGAAACATGTTCGAATTGAAACAGGTCAAAGTTTGTTTGTCGGATCGGGTCGGGTTGAAAAGCGTCGAAACTTATTAGTCGGGTCGGATCGGGTAAATGTCAAGTCAGGTTCTGACGGATTTGTAATATTTCTCGGGTCAGGTCGGGTTGGATTCACTAATAAAAAATAGGTACATCGGCATCACCGGGTATGTCAGCTATGGGCAGGGACAGGGATAGAAATTTTTATTTGGTGGATCACAATTTAATTTGGTGTCTCTATCTCTGAAAATAGTGTTAGAATTTTGAGAAATTTTAGAATTAAGGGGAATACAATGGACTAATTGAAAAAAGGACCTACCTTGCACAATATTTGATCCACCTCTGGTGCTGGGAGAGAAATACTGATGATAGGAATTTCATAGACACCAACAATCTGGTAAATGAGCCAACATATCAGTGCCTATGAATAAATCCAACATCGTTCACTAAATATCGGTACTAGATACCGGTGTCTTTGAAGGAAAAAATGTCTGAATATAATATTTTTCTGCACTTGTTGAATGACATATACCGGTGCTAATACCGGTGCCTATGACCAGAATAGTAATTTTGGCGGGTAAATTTGTGGTGGGAAAATAGCTAGCAGTATAGCTATAATATACAGGTGCTAGGAGTGCGTTTAATTTTTAAAATGGTCTAAAACAATCCCACACGGTTGCGTTATAATTGTATAGACACCGGTATGTTGGCGAATGGTTACCAACACTCAATACATAGAAAAAATCCAATATTAACATGTTAGAATAGGAAAGAAAAAGGTTTTGAAAAATGAATTATAGTGTGAGCTACTCTAAAACATGTACTAGTGGTTTCTAACATTTCACCAAAAAAATCTTTTTATTTAACATTTCTACATTAAAGCAAGAATAACAATAATAATGTATTTTGAAACAAATAATTATAGAGTGCATGAGTTTGGTCACAGCGTGATTTTCCAAGTTTATGTTGAAGTGATAAATGTTGACTTTTGATCTCATTCCGTTCATTCGTACATGTTCAACCGCAAGTTTCAATCACATATTATTGAATTGCATCTTGGTGTCACCGATTTCGTGATTCGACAACTCCAACTTTCTTGGAGGATTCCAATGGCATAAAGTACAATTTTCACTCGTAACTCCAAATTGAAATCCGCTCGAACGTAATGCCACCTTGTACACTCCAATTGTATTTTCCAAGTCTGTAACATAATATCATCAATAATTGGGTACAAGAACATACTACATCCGTTTTATTGGATGTGACACACTTTCCTATTTTGATTGTTTTGTATATTTGACACACTTTCCTTTTATGGAAAAATTCCTTAATTTTCATCCACTCATTCTACTTTTCCTTTCTAAATTCAATTTCATCCACACATTTCATTCACCTAAATCCAAACACCTATTGTTATGGTGCTACATTCAATGAAACGGAGGTAGTATATGTAATCCTTTTCGATTTTCTATTCTTACTTCTAAGCAATCAACTCTAAATTACTTAAGAATATGTACGAGCTATTTTCAACATTTCACCGGAAAAAATCATTTATTTATTATTTCTATATTTAGGCAAAATAACAAAACCCATGTATTTTGGAGTAATGTGTAATGGGGTAACACAATTTTGGGTTATAGTGTAATTTTTCAAAATTACGTATAAGTAATTAATACTGTAAATTTAAATGTGAATATGGTAATACGTAAGAGAAAAATATAAACTGCCAAAAAATGAAGGAAATTAATGTATCAGTTGTGTGTGTATAATGGAGAAATTAAATTAAACAACATTAAAATTATACAGTTATACTCTTATAGCATTTAAGAATTTTAAATTAATTTAAATGGGCCAAAAGTTTAATGTGTCATAATTCAGCCTATTTAATGGTCCAAAATATTAGTTCAAGTTGATTATGGGTCAGGTTGAATCAAGTTCAAGTTGAAATGTATTCCGATTGAATCATGTTTGGGCAGGAGTATGATTTCAGGTTGATTTTGTCGTGTCGGGTTAGGGTTCAGATTATCAGGTCCCAATCGAGTTTTAACTTGAGTCCGGGTCGAGTCGGTTTTGAGTTTGAGCCCAGATTGTCAGGTCAGAATCTGGTTTTGAGTTGAGTTCGGGTCAAATCGGGTTCAGGTTTGGGCCCAGATTATCAGGTCACAATTGGGTTTTGGGTTGAATTCGGGTCAAGTCGGGTTTGGATTCAGGTCAATACTTTGCGGAACAAGATCAAGTTTGCGTTGAGTTCGGTCAGGGTCGGGTCAGAAATTGGGTCAGAGATTGACAACTCTAATTGGAAATTCATTAAAGAACATTATTTAAAAGTGTAAAAAGCACTCATTCCCCTAGTTCTTTGGTTAGTGCACATATGCTCCTTAGGTTTTTTTAAGTGCACATATACCTCTTGATTAACTGTGACATAAAAACTCACACCCTAATGTCTGAGTCCAGAGTTTACCAATATTGAATTTACCAAAGTAACCTTCACTTCTTTTTTTACTACGTAACCTGCACTTGATTTTCAAAAAAAACCGAGGACCATTTTGTTCCTGTTTGCCGCTGCTCCACCACTCATCCACTGCCGCGCTACCTATTCTCCACCGTTGCCGCAAATTCCCAACCCCATTCTCGTTGATTCCCACCGTCGCTCATTTTGTTTTTTTTTAAAAAAGACATGTGTTAGGAAGAAGATAATTTTTTCAACACTAACGCCTAGGGTTTAATTTATGTACATTTCAACACCAATAAACTAAATTCACCACTAATAAACTAAATTTAACATCAATAAACTAAATTCAGCACAAATAAACTTAATTCATCACCAATAAACTCAGCATTGAAAGAAAATAAATAAATAAATATTTAATTGGCTTCTTGATAGTTATTGATGGAGTAGTAAGTCTAAAAAATAGATTATGCTACAAGTACAACATTATTTTGACAGACATTCTTTTCATTTTTTGAGAAAATAAACTACCAAAAAAATCAATCCAGCACCAATAAACTCAATTCAACAAATAAATTAAATTCAACACAAATAAACTAAATTCACCACTAATAAATTAAAGTCAACACCAAATAAGCTCAATTGGACAGGGCCTAAGTATTAATAATCCTTTATTATTTAGATATTTTTTAAGGAGTAAAACGGTCATTCCTTTGAATCCGATAACGATCAAAGTTGACCAATTTTTTAGATGATTGGTATAAATGCACTTCAAAAAATTATGGTATGTGTGCACAAATCATATAAATGAAGGGAATAAATACAATTTTTCTATTTAAAAATTACCACAATTGCATCATGAGCAAACTATTATCATAGAAACTGGCACTATAATTGCACTATCATGGACCATCGGACAATTTTGAAATTTACGGTTGAAATCATTTATCTACTCGCAAAAATATTGGATAATCCATGTTTGTAAAAGATTTATTTCCCTTGATGTAAAGTTGTATTATTGAGAAGATTAAATAGTGTACAGAGATAGAGAGATCTCCTATCTATACCCGGATTTTTCTTTGTTTGGTATTGCAGTACAGCAGTCCGGAAATGGTGAGAACGCATTCGCAGCCATTAAAAAAAAAATCAGCTGAAGAACATACATTTATAAACACACATTCATGAAATGCGTCTTCATGTTTTTCTTTTTTTGGGCCATTTATAAAGACGCATTCACAAAATACGTCTTTTCAGTCTGAATTTTTTTCCTGAAATATGCTTCTTCACCGTTTTTAATTTTTTTTTCGAATTCTTGAGTACGCACTCATAGAATGCGTCTCCTTAACCTGGTTTAAAACTCAAAATAGAGCACCCGTGTTCTCCAATTTCCGCCCAATTTCCGTGTTTTTACTCCCCGTTTTAGCGTCGGCCAGCACCTCCTTTATTCCCTCAGCCTCTAACACGGATATTTCAACTCCAAAATCTTGGGCAAATATACACAAAATCGAGGTTTAATCATATTATTTGTTATTTTAATATAAATATATAATTTTCTTATAAAATCATTAATTTATTAATTTGTATTATTAATTAAAATGCTATTATTTTATATAAATATTACTATTTTATATACTATTGTAATTGAATTATACTTTATAATTATTTTGAAAAATATAATATTTTAATTATTATTTGTATAAAAATATTCTAATATTATTTTTCAAATTATATATAGGTCGAATTTAAATAAAAATATAATTTTCATATGGAATTATTTTTAAATAATATTATTATTTCTTAAATTTGTGAAAGACATTCTACGCCATTAAGATTTTCGATGAATCGGCAACCAGCGGGAACTGAATAATTTTTGGATTTGGGTCTGTGTTTTATGATTTCGGAGAGAGTCCGTCCCTTGAAATACGGTCTTTCCATAAGTCACGGAAAGACCAAGGTTTAAAGTGTAAATTAGAAGAAATTTAGATAAATATTTTGGTTTGTATGAACCGGGATATAAAATTAAGATAAAACTTTAATATTGCAACAAAGACTTTTTACCTTTTATTATTATAATTAAACCCCGTCTTTCTATAAACCAATGGAAAGATCGTCTTTCCCAAAATTTTGCCTTTCGGAGAATTGAAATATTTGATTTTAAAAAAAAATCAATTGAAATTTATATTCTTTTAATATAAATATGTATTATTTTATTATAAAATAATTGATTTTATTATTTATATTATAAATTAAAATGATATTATTTTATATAAATATAAATATAACTATTTTATATTTTATTGTAATTGACTTATGGTTTATAATTATTTTGGAAAATATAATATTTTAATTATTATTTTTATACAAATATTATAATATTATTTTTTATATAGGTCGAATTTAAATAAAAATATAATTTTCATATGAACTCATTTTTTAATAATAATATTTTAATATAAATATAAATTATTTTTTAATAAAATCATAAAATTATTATTATATATTATAAATGAAAATGATATTATTTTATATAAATATAACTATTTTAGATACTATTGTAATTGAATTCTGATTTATAATTAATTAAAAATATATACAATATTTTAATTATTATTTATATAAAATATTATTTTTTTTATTTTTTTATATAGTTCAAATTTAAATAAAATATAATTTTTCATATAAACTCGTTTTTAAATAATTTATATGTTATAATATTTTATTATTAATATATAATATTTTATTATTAATTTATTAGTTTATATTATTAAATATATATTATTTTCTTATAAAATTATAAATTTATTAGTTTATATTATAAATATAAATGATATTATTTTAAATATATATAACTATTTTATATACTATTGTAATTGAATTATGCTTTATAATTATTTGAAAAAAATATATAATATTTTAATTATTATATTTATAAAATATATTATAATATTATTTTTCGTGTTGTATGTGGGTCGAATTTAAATAAAATATAATTTTCATATGAACTCGTTTTTTAATAATAATATTTCTTAAATTTGGGATAGAAATACTACAACATTAAGATTTTTGATGAATCGACAACAAATTGCGTGAATTGAATTTATTTTTGGATTTGTCTCCATGTTTTATAAGTTTTGAGTAGTAGAATATTAGTTTTTCTTTAAAAAAAACCTAGGGGATGCATTTGGAGGTGCGTCCTCTCCATTTTTCATTTTTTAAAATTTTGAATAGAAAAAACATAAAATAAAAAAAACCTTAGCTCAATTTTTTAAATTTCGAATTGCAAAAAAAAACCTTGAGGACGGATGCGTCCTCTCAATTTTTTTAATTTCGAATTGCAAAAAAAACCTTGAGCACGCATTCTCCGAATGTGTCCTCCCCATTGTTTTCGGGTTTAATTGCTACCCTACTTAGCATCCTAATTTTCTTCAACCTCCCCCTTCAAAGAATCCACTCATCTATACCCCCCACCACCTCCTCGTCAAGAGAATGGTCGGGTGTGCTAAAACATAAAACTTGAAAGAAAGAAAAACCAAACATGGAATGAGAGAGCCTTTAGTGTAAATGTCAGCTACCCGTGGCTAAGTAGACACATTGCTGATGCAAAACTTGTCGAAAACAACCAACTGCCGCAAAAATGAATGGATAATGTTTATGTGTTTTGCCCGTTTGTGAGCAACAGACTTCCGAGCCAGAAAAATTGTATCATTGTTATAACACAACAATGGATGGTGTCAAAAAGGGGAAAATGCAAATCACGGAGAAAATGAGAGATCGGACCACCTTAGCATTTACTCATACTCGGAACTATAACGAGAAACTGTATTCTTCTTCTTGACACTTCAGGAAACCAAATTACCACCAAGAAACACAACATAGTCATATGTCGATCGTCAAATCTCTAGACAACGAACACAGTAAGCATCAAAGTATCCCAAAACCACAAAGGAGCTTGCAAGTCGAAAGGGAGGGCTATAGTGCATAGTACCAAGAAACGTTGCATAGTCATACATCGATCGTCGAATCTCAAGACAACAAGTCCAGTAAGCATTAGAGCATCCCAATCCTCAGAGGAGCTCGTAGATCGAAAGGAAATTAAATAAAGCAAGGTACCCCGAATAAAACGAAGAACAAATGTAGCAAATAGGGACAACAGTAGTTGAGAACTAGTGGGAGAGAGCCAAATTAGACGCCCATGAAATCAGGAAAAAAAAAGAGGGAGAAAAGATCGTCATATGAACTTGCTCTGATACCACATAGAAGGTTATTTTCCTTTGACGTTGGTTTGTATTATTGAGAAGATTAGATAGAGTAAAAATGTAAAGATAAATATAATAAAACTTTAAATCATGTCCATATGAAAGAACATTCTATCAAATCATCTATCCTAACACTATCTAATAATTGATTTATAATTTATAATTCCTAATGGAGCATCTCCACAAAAGAAGAGATAAATTAACCACTTAATAGAGACTCAATTCATATATCCTTAAATTCTTAATAAAAGCATGTCTATCAAAGAAGTGATGGATTAACCACTTAATAAAGACTCAATTCAAGGAATAAACTGTTGGGCCAGCTGAAATTACCAAAATAAAATCAAGGGTAATAAGGCCAACTCACCTAGAATTTCTTTGCCAAAAGCTGAACAAGATCAAAGTGTGCAGATCTAAATAAGATGGGCGAAAATAAAAAGTGAGCAATTTAGTTCAAAAGGGACGGAGTACCATTTAAACTCATGGTGGTGTTGGGTTTCCTCCCTAATTATAGAACTCTCCATTAATGAGAAAGGGGAGATATTTCTAAGATGAAAAGGGGGAAGAATCTAGTCTACCTCCTAGAAGGCTTCAAACATTTAATATGGTTTTTGGGAAGATGGAAAAGAATTCTAGAGCATTCTTGGTTCACCTATAAATAGAGGTGTTGGAGAAGAGTTCATCATTCAAATCTCATCCACTCCATTCCATAGTCACTTCTATCCTTCTAGTGAGAGATACACTCTTAGAGTGAGGAATTAGAGAGACGTCTTCATCCTCTCTAGTTAGTGAGTATCCACCATTATGTGAGTAGTCTTGTAATCCATCCTACTTGGGTGAGATATTTGTAACCCTACTATAGCCTCTTATAGTGGAAGATTTGGATTACACAGTCCCGCGGTTTTTCTCGATTTGGGTTTTCCGCGTTACCAAATTTTTGGTGTCCTATTTTCTTTATTTTTGATACTCATCTTGATCACACAAAGAGGGAAATTCCATTTTTCTCCAACAGGTGGCCACGTGAGTAATTGAGGATGAATCGATGCAGCAAAGGAGTGCATGTTTTGGGCCGGTTTGGTCAATCATTTGGCGGATGTGTGGTTTTGTCGCGGGGATGGAGGAAGGACAGTGTGGACTATGGAGCGTATGGACGTTTGCCAAAATGGAGCAATTAACCAACCTTTAATCATCATTTACACCATGCGAAATTTCGGTGCAGCTTCTTCCTTTGTCCTTCACAATGAACCTAACAAGAGGAATTTCAAGACCATACTATATGGAGTCAAGCAGAAAGCATTAAGAAAGTATCAGAATGAAGATCACCAGTAATTCAGTAATATTAAACAAGCAGAAAGCATTGGGAAAGTATCAGATGAAGATCACCAGTAATTCAGTAATATTAAACACGTAGATCATGTTTCTTTCCCGATCTGATCTTAATCGAATTGAATCAAACAAAAATTAATCAAATATAGCAACAATAATAATATGGTTAAGGTATAATTTTGGGAAAAATCGTCTTTCCATAGGCACACAGAAAGACGGGTTGAATTAGAATTATAGAAAGATAAAAGATTATGCAACGTACAATAGTTATAAGTTTATGACTCGATTAATGTAACCCAATTTTTTATATCTTAATTTCTTTTAATTTACAGTTTAAAATTGGAATGTCAGCTTACTTTACTACATTGCCTTTTGACATTTCTCAAACTATACCTCACTCTAATATTCATTCTTACTTCTTAGAATGGCTAACCTTTCTAAATTTATAATTTCATATCATAAAAATATAAAACTACACAAAAAAGCAAACGTGAACACTTGAGGAGAGCATCTATTAGTGTGTGCACCTCCTCCATTTCAATTTAAATTGCATAAAGAGAGAATAGTTATCAAAATAATGAAGTATGGAAATGAGTTGAGAAAAATAATACTCACTTTGTGCCATGGTTATTAGAACAATTTGGCTTTAGGAGTTAAGTCGAGCTAACTTCGATAATTTAAAATAAAAAATTATACAATACAAAGCCTAATTGGCTTGAAAATCAAGTACTTAATGTGTAATTAGTTTTAATAAATGAGTCAAGTGAAGTGATGCCAAGTGAGAAAGTTTTACTCAAAAAAATGGATGAATATCTCATATCATGAGATAACCCTTTAGTCTAGGAATAGAAAATAAAACACTCATATCATGTAACATGTTAAGTAGATTATAATATTCTTATATCCTCACTTTTAGTTTTGCACATGATTGAAATAAATTTGGTTGAAATTGAAAAGGTAAAAAGAGCATATGAAATTAGATTTTTTTTTAAAAAGTATTACTATTGAAAAACGTTTTAACATGAAAAAAATGATAATTTTGGGAAATCAGATAATACATAGGAAATGTATTATTTTCTATGTTTGATAAAAAAAATTAAAATATCTTCATTTAAATGTGAAAATCAACAGAGAAGATGTTCAACCAAAATAAACAAACTTTCCGATAGCCACATTTTTATCAAACACAATGTAGGAAATTTAATTAGGAACAGTGACGGAACTAGATCGAAACTTGAGCAGGGGTGGATCCTGGGTTGGGGGCGGCCATCGGAGGTTGGGGGGCGGATCATGGGTTGGAGCAGCATTTACCCCTTCATTCACCGGAGTTTTTTGGGGGGGGGGGCACCGGCTCTCCCCCAGTTCCGCCGTTGATTAGGAAATACCCTCTTTTTATGTTTATTTTTGTTACTAGTTTTAACATATGTTTGATCACGTATAATTCTTGTCACGTATAATAAATATGTAGTATAAAATTTAAGTGCTCTCTAAACTCTAAATATTGACATCGTATTAAATGATATAATATTTTTCAAAAATTAAATGAGTGAAGAAGATTGTATTGAGGGAGTAAAAAACAAATTAAACTGATGAAAATAATAGTAGTTTTGCCCAAAAAAGAGAGGACGACTTCAATATTAATCGGGGGTGTTCAAAAATACCCAGCCAACACTACCCAGCCGGTTCATCCACTGGCTCGGTTTAAAATAACTGGGTACTTTCTCATTTTTATGGGTCGGGTACCCAAACCAATTTTTTTAATTTTTAACGGGTCCGGGTGAGGGCCACAAAAACATTATTTTCGGGTACCAGGGATACCCGGTAAAATTTAAATGTATTACTATATAACACGAAGTCCTGTTTTAGGCAGTCTAAACTTTAGGTTAAGGTTTATTGTGTAATTATAAGAAGTTCCATATGGGATAGGGTTTTATTTAAAATATGCTGATAAATTTAGGGATATGCTATGCAATTATCAAAATGTTATAAATACCACAAAAAATCTGGATTTTAATTTTCCTTTCCCGATCAAAAATCTGTAATCGTTGTCGTTCCGCTGCCACTATTCTACCACATTCCGTCGACAAATCCAAGTTCAAATTGAAGCTTCCGGAGAATCCTGAAGACAACGATGAATCCAGATGATTGAAGCCTCCCGTGAATCTACACCATGAAGCCTCCAGCAAAGTCATTGTGATCGACGTTTCCATTGTCGGAGCTAGGTTTTCAGCGTCGTGACAAAGGGCGCTGTGATTTCTGGTGGCGGGGCTAGGGTTTGGTATCGCGGCAGTGGTTAAATTACAACGGTGGTTAAATTGCAGCGGTGTCGCACCTTATTCTTCTCATTTTTCGCCGGTGAGAAGAAGCAGAAGAGAACGCCATCAGCGGAAGAAATAGAAGACGATGACGCTGACAGAAGAATTAGAAGACACCGCCGCCGGCGGAAGAAGCAGAAGACAATGACGATGCCGGTAGAAAAGCTAGATACGACGATGAGCATGAGATGCGCGCGTCTGAGCGGAAGATATGACGCGCGAGACTTTATATGTGACATGGGCGGTGGACGACGATATGAGGTGGCAGACGATGGTGGCGCACTGAGGTTCTGCTTCATGAGGTGAGGTTTAATATTGAGTTCTAATTTTTCAAAAACTTGCTGAGATTTAATATTTACTTGATTGAGATTATTATCAATAAATATTGTTTGGTCTAGTGGTTGATACTCTTGTTGTTGAGGTTAGAGGTTTAGAATTGACTGAGTATATGTTGAATAATGAGTCTTTGATATAGTGGTTATTGCTTTAGGCTTTGAGGTTAAAGACCTAGGTTCAAATCCCACGAGGTCCTTTTTTTTGAAGAATTTTTATTCTTGAGATACTGTTTATTTTTGTTGATGTTTGTATATTTTTTCTCTTATGTTGATGTTTTTCATTGTTCGGGTGACGTTTCATTGATATGAGTTGATGTTTTGTCATTTTTCGGTTGAATTGAATTGATATTTGCAGGGGGTTTTCTTCTCATATTGATGTTTTTCACTTTCCAGTTGAGGTTTTGATAATAGGAGTTGATGTTTGCAGTGTTATTTTTTGGATGCGGGTGTTTTTCATTTTTCTGATGAGCTCCAGGTGTAAGGAGTTGATGTTTGTAGCTTTCTGGTGATATAGCTTGATATTTGTAGTTTTTTTAAAAAAAATGTTGACGTTTTATGATTTTTTGAGTGAATAATTTATACTCTTGATGTACCGTAGTTTTTTTTTATATTTTTAGTTTTTTCCATTTTTTGGGTGAGTTTTAGTTGATATGAGTCAATATTTTGTAGTTTTTTGGGGGTTATATGGGTTGATATTTTTTGCTCCCCCCCCCCTCTTGTGGATGTTCTTCAATTTCACGGTAAGTTTTAGGTGATACAAGTTGATGTTTGTAGTTTTGGGTGATATATGTTGATTTTTTGTAGTATTTTTTTATATTGATATTTTTCATTTTTTGGGTGAATTTTAGGTGATAGGAATTTGATGTTTTTAGCTTTTAGTTGATATTACTTGATTTTTGTAGTTTTTTTAAAATTGAGAATTGATTTTTTTTAAAATTATTTTTTAGTTGATGTTTTGTTAGTAATAGTTGACTTTTTTGACTTTTTGTTGATTTTTATTTGATTTTTAAAATATTTTTTGCTGTTTTATTTATTTTTTAATATGCTTTTTGTTCCAATTGTTTAGTTGATATTTTATGATTTTTCGTTGATGTTTTGTTATTTTTTGCTGATTTTATAATTTTAAGTTCGATGATCATATTATTTTTTACATTTTATAAGTATTTATTAATATTTGTTTTAATTTTTTTGATTTTTTTAGACTGCAGATGACGGGAAAATGATGGAGGGAAAATTGAACAAAAAAGCCCCTGCAAAAAATTAACGATAGGTCAATGTAAAATTATTAAAGATAGGTCCATGTAAAATTATTAGAGATAGGTCCCTGGAGATATAATATAGCTAGAATTGCATAAAAACCAATATCTAAAGTTTAGCCTGTCTCATAGAAGACCATCTCATTATATAGTATTCTCTACATATCTATTCTCAATTTTTAGTTGTCCATACATATGTAATATTAATTGTTAAATAATGTGAATTAACATAATATTCAAGTGATAAATTTCCAATCATATCTTTTAACCCCGGATTATCAATTGTTCGTTTTTGTTCTGCCCTTTCCCTTTCAACCTCAAATTTTCAGTTGGGCCATGAACACAACCTTATTTAGCATTATGTCCAATTGATTTTTTTTTTTACATTTGGTTTTCCATCACAAATTTCATACCAAACTTTTCTAACATCTCCCCTAAATCAAAAAATTTAACACAATAATTTTTCCATCATGTCAGCATATTTTATTAAGTTCATCCAAACTAGGGAATGATGATGATGATGATTACTGACTTGTTACTCTCAGTAATCATTATATGGTGAATTTTTAAATGGTAAAAGGGTGATAATTATTTGTAAAAAAAACGTAACTAGAATTAAATTGTTAAACTGCTGATATTTTTCTTGTTCTAATACAAATTCATGCAACATATTACAATACTACTTTATCTCAGAAATTTAAATTTTAAACAGGCCAATAGGTACCCTGATACTCGACCCGATCAATCATGCAGTTACCCAGTTCTTTCGAGCCGGCTCACAGACATTTGCGGGTGCTTGGATGTGCGGGCACCCACATTTGAACACCCCTAATATTAATAGACCAAACAACAAATAGGAAGGGGCCAATAATGACTTTGTGACACATTTTCATTTTTTGTTATTTTTGTGGATTTAGCACACTTTCATTTTACGGCAAGATTATTTCAATTTCATCCATCCATTATACTTTTTATTTCTAAATACAATTTCATCCACTCATTTCATTTACCTAAATCCAACCATCTAAATGTATAGTGTCACATCAAACGAAATATATGGAGTACGATAATATTTTTATTTATATACTATTTAAAATCAAGAGTAAAGTGCATTATTACCCTCTAGTTCTTTGTTTTGTTCAAATATACCTCTCAATTCCCTGCTTAGTGCACATATATCTCTTAATTTCAACATCGTTCTCTAACTATAAAGGTATATGTGCACTTTCAATAAAAAAAATAGAGATATATGTGTACTAAATAAGTAACTCAGGGTATAGATGCACTTTACTCTAAAATTTATTATCAATTACGTTATGAAAAAAAGATAAAATTTTGGGAAAGACCCTCTTTTCATAGACATATGAAAAGACGGGGTTGAATAAGAATTATACTAAAGGTAATATGTTTTAGTTGTAATATTAAAAATTTATTATGCAATGTGTTGTACTTATAAATTTATGACCCGATTTATTCATCTAAAATTATATTTTAATTTCTTCTAATTTACTGTTTAAACTTTAATTTTTTTATATCTCCTAGGAAGATCGATTTTCGAGAATCAGACTCCTTGAAAATTTTGATAATCTAAACTATGCAACGTGGGGAATACAAATCATGCATGATGAAACACGACCTAAACAGACCGAACTGTTTTACAGAAATGGGAAACTTGTGGTCAACATTTTCATATCCAGATCCACAAAAAATCCAGTAATTATCGGATCAGTTATAGCGCAGTTAATTTCTTTTATCCACTTAAGTAAACTACAGTAATAAATCTCGCACTAATTTCTCAGCAATTCTGTTACCTTTTCTAGTTTCCTTCCTCCCTAAAAACAACCAAATCCAATCCCCTTTCCCACCGTCGATTCTCTCCCCCACAAAAGCAGCGATTCCTTTTATTTCTATTTTAAATTTAAATTCAATTTTAATTTTTGAGTAAAGTGCATTAATGATTCATGTCTCCAATGTACACATGTCTCTTAATTTTTTTTAAAGTACACATATTTATTCCTTTCAATTTTTTTTAAAAATACACATATAATGCTCTTAGTTTTTTGAAAGTGCATATCTATCATTATAGCCAAAGATCAGCGTTTGAAAAACTGAAAAATATATGTGCATAAGCAAGGAACTTGGGTATATATAAACTTTTAAAAAATTAAAAGGTACATTTACGCTAAATAAGAAATTGGGGGCATGAATTCATTTTACTCTTTTTTAAAAAAAATTCCACACGATATTTAATTCGCATATAGTATTCCACCACTATATATATATCGCCCACAATATCACAGAGCACTGATATGCAAGCTTAGATAAACTGAGATTGTGATTAGAACAAAAAGATGAACAAATAAATCCGAGTACAATTTCGTTTCGATTTTCCCTTCAGAACCCCGTTTAAGAAATCTCCACCAAATTTCATCTGGGTTTTTTTTCTAGGGTTTGATTACCATGAAAGTTCACCCGGTGCCGAGGAAGCGCAACATCGCGTTCCGACATGACATCGCATCGAGCCTCTCTCAGGCGAACGCGCTGGCCTGCCGGCAGAAGAAGCTCCGGCGTCTGCCGCACATATTCGCGAAGGTTCTCGAGCTCCCCTTCCACTCCGACGCTGACGTGTCGATCGAGGAGACCGCCGATTCGCTCCGCTTCGTGGTGTCCACCGACGACGTCGGCGAGGACGTGAGGGCTCACGCCCTCGAGATCCACCCCGGGGTGACGAAGATTCTGATCCGCGAAAGCGACGACGTTTCAGGATACCTCGTGGATGGGCTGGAGATGGATGTGTGGAGGTTCCGCCTCCCCGCCTCCACGCTGCCGGAGCTGGCCACCGCCGCGTACACCGATGGGGAGCTGGTCGTCACGGTGCCTAAATCCGGCGGCGTGGACGGCGGCGGCGGAGGGATTGGAGGAGGAGCAGGGCGGCTTGTCCTTGTACAGTAAATTGACCTAAATTTGTTCGTTCTCAGATTTGTGCCTTTCTTCAGAGATTGAGATGGATGCTTTAATTTGGAATTTTGAATGAAAGCTATCATCCTAATATGTTGTTGCCCTGTGTTTCCAGCAATTTTTGTTCTTCTCTTAGGTTAATAATAATACTTGCATTATGATGGTGATGATGGGTTGAAGTTAGTTTCCCCGAAATCGCAATAAAGATATGGATTATCGAGTTGTTGTAGCTTGTGTTGCTAGTGATATGAGTTAGTATCTATCCGTGGAGAATTTCTTATTCACCGGCAAGATTGTATTCTTCATGATAGAACGTTAACTGAAGTTATGGCACACATTTCCCTTATCCACTCTTAGCTTATACTTTCTCCGCCCCGTCCCATTTGCAAAGTCCTGTTTGTAATCCCGTCTTCGATATTACACACAAGGCTCAGCAAGTGAGACGGGCGGAGTTGTGTTTGTATGATCAGTCTGATTGCGAAAACATATATCCATTTTGCTGTGTAAATTACGGTCTCTTTTCCTTGTGAACTTCAGTGTGACCTTGACCTAGCATAGAACTCTTATGCAACATATATCCTTTTCTTAGGTAGCTAATCCATATTATACCATCTAAAAGGTGTATTAGATCACTGTTAAGTTTTTAGAATTGAATATATTCAGTGAACGGATGATTGAGTGGTAGAACGATGAAAATGTAAGAGTAAGCCAGGTTATTTGAATCCTGGAAGAAGTTGCAAGGGGAGTTTTGTGTGGGATGGAGAACCTAATCTTTGGTACTGAGGCTTTTAGTTCTTTTGCAAGGTTCCTAGTAGCCGTGGGAAAGTGTCTCATCTTTTCAGTGTTAAGGTTCTTCAAGGCAATAATTTAAGCCAGTGTCGTGTGCTTTCATATCTCTGCCTGCATATCTCCACACCGACGTGTCTTTATCGCCCTCCATGCTATGAAACTATTTGCATTAGCAACCATGCGATGAACCAATGAATGGAGGTTATTGCCTCGCCGGTTCCTTTCAGGTCTTTTTATTATTATCACTGTAATCTTCTCTTCTTCTGGTTGTGGTCTTCAAATTGAGGTTCTGTGCTACAATCTGGGTGGTGTTTGTTTCTCGTCTGGCATGTGTTGATGCATCAAACTATTACTTGCCATCTCCGTGTTCTCCAACCTCTTGTGGGTGGATGAATGGTGTCGAGGGATTGAGAAGACTTCTGGAATAACATGGCTGGTCCAAAACTGTTTAGCCTGTTTTGTTTTCTTCTTTGCTTTGAATATGTTAGGCTGTGGGGTCTCTCAACAGTTTGTTCTTTACTTGTATTTAACCTCTGCCAATTGCTACTGTATGTGGTGGCTGCCCATCGCCCTTCCATGATGACAAAAAGGCGAGGATAGGGTAAGGTAAGGCATCTGTACTGCCCACTTGAAGTTTTGAAGAAAAACAGAATGGCGCATCATTCATTGATCTGCTTGTGTTGCCCTATACGGGGCAATTGATGATTTATTGAACCCCCATTAGTAGTTATTGTTGTGGTGCCTTTCCCTTGAAAGCCTGGCTTTGGAATCTATGATTAAATATCAACTGTTTGCTACTCGGTTAGACATAAGTTGGTCGAGTTAGCGTTAGTTTGGGTGGTTCATCATAATAGAATGTAGGGTTATTTACATTTATAAAGTGCCAATATAACCTGCAATCTCAGAAAGTGCCAAGATAATTCTAATTTATTATTGTATGTGCCAATCTAACTCTAACTTTTGAAAAAATTATGCCGATATACCCAAACTATATCTTTCCGGCGTTGACAGTGTAAATTCTGGCGAAGAGAAAAAGGAAATGACTAAAATAACCTTTAACTAAAATTTAAAAATGTATGCCCGAAATACCCCTCGGAGTTATACAAGTTATTTCAGCGCATAATCAAAAAAATCAGGGTTATATCTGCACTTCTGGTATAAAGACAAGGTTATTTTATTACACAGTGAATATAATGAAGCTTATTTCAGTACATAGTTAATAAAATGAAGGTTACTTAAGCACAATGGACATTTGAGAAATTAATACCCGAATGCCTCTACAACATACAAAAGCCACAAGGAAGACAGCAAATTACAGCAACTACATCCAAAAAAGGCACCAAACTAAATTCACAGCAATCACCTAACATTACAACCATTCAAAACAAAACAAAAATTATGAAAAAACGTCCCCTGTTCTGACAGTACATGAAACGAAACTAAACCCCATCCATTATAGGACTTCACAACCAACCCCTGCTTAACATCATAAACAACTCTAACACATCCAAGCAAAACAAACCCTAACATTTTCACGAGCCTAGAAATCACAATAAAACATGCAAAATTCTAAAAACTATAAAAACCCTAGGAAATTCAACTCCAATAGCACATTTTACCCCAAAATCTTAAACAGTGAACAAAACCAACTCCATAAGGGGAATCATAGGTAACAACTGGGGCAATATCTAACACATATTGATAAGAGATTACCATTTCAGATGATGCCTTGTTTTAGAGGGTGAAGCCGACGGGAAAGACGCAAAACAAGAAAATCTGCCAACCGCTTGCAGACGAGGAATGAAATACGACGACGCCGATGAGGAACGACAGACGATTGCAGAGATGTAGTGCGACGAGGCAACGCCTCGGTTTCTGTGCTTCGTACTAAAGAAAGCGGGAAGAAGGGTGGAGCAGGAAGAACGTCTAGGGAATAATAGAAAACGCAAGAGGAAAATAGGAGAAAAGGAGAAATAAAGTAAGGGCAAGGGCGTCATTTCATATTTTGTGACCTTTTCTTTTAAAAAATAAGTGCAAAACGATATTTTCACCTTATTCCAACATAAAAATAGTTGAGTAAAAAGTCAACATGGTCAAGGATTTTTTGGGCACTTTAAGAGATTGCAGGGTTGTATTGACACTTTCGGTGTAAAGTCAGAGTGATTTTAGCACTTATCTTTTTTTTTTAAATTCAATGGCAAAATTATCTTTTCCTTAAAATCTGGCCATAAATAAGTTGACTAAAAAGATCAAACAAGTCAAATGTTATTTTAACACTTTATAAAATTGCAGGGTTATATTGCAGGGTCAAATGTTATTAAATTCAAAATTATTTCACCACTTAACTCTAGATGGTAAAACTCATTCTGATGTATCGACTCGTGTGGGACTTTCATGATGCTGTTTTGGTGCCGAATAAGGATTAATTGGGGATATGATGGAACAAAAAGTGGGGGAAATACTCTTTTATGGCTTTTGAGGTTAATGGACCATATCATCTTCACTGCTACTTTTTCAAATTGGTGAAAGCATTTCATTGATTATGAAGTACTCGTGTAGCACATAAGGATTAAAGGTATGGAAACGACGTGTGACATGATGGACTCTTGTTTCCTATTTAATGCTCTAGTAATTATACATATCGCACGAATAATTCATCAATGTTACATTATAAACTCTTTTCTACACAAACTTTTTTTTTTTGCCTTTTGATATAAACTTTAACCAACAATTTGTCTGTTTAAATATTTATATTTATAAAGATCCTAAATTCCAAATTATGACTAGTCTTCTTTCCCCTATAATCTGTTTAAATGTTGTCTAAAGTCTGTCTAGACTCTGCCCATATCGTCTAAGTAGATGCTTAATTGCAGAATCATCCAATACATACCTAAACAATAATTGGGGCGATTAATGATCGTCTTGAGTTTTCTTCTCAAACATTTGATTTTAGTTTAGAAGCACACTACTCATACACAATAATCCATCTGTCTTGCTTGAAATACTCATACACAATACTTCATCGCTCCAGATTAAAATTGCATACTTCTCCATCAATTTTAAAAACATTTGACAATAAATTTAAATTGTATATAAGTAACAAAATCTTTGTTAGAAATGTAATTCGATTTTCTGTGAGGTGAGCTATTTGAATACCAAAGTTATTTGGGATCAAAAATGATTTGAAAGAGCAATTAAAAATTATGAATTTTTATTCTGTAATTTTTTAAACTGGGATGAAGGAAATAGGAAATTTAAATTTCAGTTCAAAAAGAATAACTTTAATATCAACAAATAAACTTAGCCAACTAACATACGCGGTGGCGGAACTAGACCAAAATTTTAGAGGGCGAATTTTACATTAAATTTTTTCATCCAACAGGGCCAATGTAATTAGTTTTAAAAAAATCAGCACACAAATAAAAATCAGCACTTAATCAAATCAACCCACCATCACCATAAGAATTAAAATTCAAGAACACAAAAAATACCCCCCTTCTTAAGACCCCTTTTTGGCCTTAGAGTTAGAGTTTGAACACAAATCACAAAAATGATAAGTAATGAATACTCACTGTTCAAGTCCTGGTATTACTGCCTTCCGGGCCGGTCCAACAATCCTCCGCTCGTCCGCTATCGCTGCCTCGCTGGTGGTAACATCGCCGTCGCCCGTCAGTCAGTCGGTGAGAGTCGTGGGACGAATTGGAACAGATTGCCTAATGAATTGCAAAATTGGATTAATGAAATGGAAATTTGGGCTTGAATTTTGGCAGAATTGGATTAATGAAAGAAGATAAAATTGGGCTTGAATTTAAAACAGCCCAAAAAGCTTTAGTTTTTTCAATAAACAAATTTGGTCTTCTTTGTCTAATCGTTTTCATCTTCTTCTAGCAGCAGAGGTCGAGTAACTCCGCGCCTCCGCCGCTCCGGCCAGTCCAACTCCGCCGCTCCGACAAGCCGGACGGAGTTTAGCAATTCATGTATATATAGCCGATTCATTCGCCGGAGGTTGGGGGTAGCCGCACCGGCCCGCCCCCAATTCCGCCACTGAAGATACGTTTTGTTGCTCAAAATAAACACAGAAGTTTAAGAAAACAAACAAAACATCAGATTCCATTTTTCTTTTAAATATTTTGAAATCTTGTCTTTTAATTATTTTTAAAGTAAACAAACATCAACCTATCCGTTAACAAGTCGAAAGTTTCTTTCAACACGTAGCAAAACACAA
This sequence comes from Rubia tinctorum, assembly GCA_032355605.1. Lineage (NCBI taxonomy): Eukaryota > Viridiplantae > Streptophyta > Magnoliopsida > Gentianales > Rubiaceae > Rubia > Rubia tinctorum. Next base: position 1,146,416 of record JAULKM010000007.1, read on the forward strand.
AACGCGTGGAATGCAGAGATTGTGACACGCGCCATTCTACTGTGACTCTTCGAAGCTCAATCTGTACAACAGTCTACAAATATCATTCAATCGCTCCTTTCCTTTACCAAGCTTCCAAGCTCCAAAAACAGAGTTTTAATTTAAATTTAACCAAATATGAGCCAAGATCAACCGCGGCGAGCCGGCCGGTCCAAGAAGACGGAGCCGATAAAGTACGGCGACGTTTTCGACGTCTCCGGTGAGCTAGCCAAGCAGCCAGTGGCGCCGGGGGATGCCGCTGACATGCAGGAAGCAGAGACAGTGGCGCTGGGCGAGACGCAGACGGAAGGCGCCGCCGTAGCGATGAAGGCGGCGGCGGAGATCAACGAAAGGCGCGGCGCCGTTCTGCATGATCAAGCCTCCAGGTTTGTGAGAGACGAGGGAGTCATCATCACGGAGGCGGAAATTGACGGTGATCGGGTCATCACGGAGGCTGTCGGAGGAGAGGTATGTGATTTCATTTTCAAAGCAATATTCTTTCTCTCTCGTCTCACCCTAAATTGCTTATTTCTCTCTCGTCTCACCCTAAATTGCTTATTTACTTTTTAAGAGTGAAATTTTATAAACTTTAACTATAAATTAATATATAATAAAAATATATCAGGTTAAATATTGTTAGATTTGTCTTTAACATCTATTTTTAAATATTAATTTTTTATGCGACATTATTACATATAATTAGAGATATTTACCGTCAAACATAATCATTAATAATCGTAAAAAAGTAAATAAGCAAGAGTGAGACTGAGAGAGTATATGATAATATAATTTATTTGTTAAAATTGCTCAGTTTTGTGCCAATTTAGTACTATCTGTCTCAACTAAATCTAAACATTTTTTATGACTTTAATTTTGTATATTAATGGTATATCAATTTGATATTTATAAATTACATTTTACGGGAAATCTCACGGCATCTCTATCTCTAAGATATTTAGTGCCTAGTCCGTATATACTATTTGAAATTTATGGTCTCACGAGTATTTAATTTTGCGTTCTATTCACTATTTTGTGCCCTTAATTTTTCACTATTCATTCAGTTTAACATGTTCTAAATGATACTCCAACATTCCAAAAAGCTAAATCTATATACTAGCGAGATTTTAAGATACTTAAAATTCCTAATCTCTTAAATAAACTCGTTGAATAGGTTGTGGGCCAGTATACCATACCAAAGGAAGGAAAGGAGAAGAAGGCAGCGGTTCCAGATTCGCCGGTCGATGTGACGGCGGTTACCATCGGAGAAGCGCTCGAGGCGGCGGGGCTTTCCGCCGGGGAAAAACTAGTGGATCAGGGAGATGTGGCAGCCATCCACGTAGCGGAAATGAGAGCGACCGGTAGGAAAACTGTGATCCCCGGCGGTATAGCGGCGGAAGCTCAGTCTGCGGCGGCGCATAACGCCAGCCGGAATGTTAGAGAAGACGACAAAATCACCCTCGGCTCTGTGCTGGAGGACGCGACGAGTAAGCTCGTGGATGATAAGCCGGTGACGAGGGAGGATGCTGAAGGGGTGGTGGCGGCGGAGACCCGGAACAGAGCCGACCTGGCCACTTATCCAGGTGGCGTTGCGGCGACAGTGACGGCGGCGGCTAGGGTTAATAAGGATGTCTAGAGGTTTAATATGAAGGGAGCTTTTGTTTTTGTTGCAACTAAATAATGTTTGTGTGTGCGAAAACGTCGTGAAATTTCATGTTTGCTTGAAACTTTGGATCGTTGTATGTAGTGACTTTTTTTTTCTTCTTAAATATGGCAGAGCGCAACCATAAGATCATGTCGTCGCTCATGTAAGATTTCCTTATGAGTGGACTTAGGTTATGTTTGGTAGAACTGTGTTTATAAGCAAATCTGGCTTATTTTGAAAGTAGGGGGAGACCAACTTTTGTTTTTCCCCAAAAATAGCTTCTGTTTTAAAAAATAATGTTCTTTAGCAGTTTACCAAACACCAAAAAATGATTTGCTTATAAGCACAACAGGTAAAAAGCTATGTCAAACAAAGCCTTAGATAACAGATTTGGAAAAGCCATTCCGACTACATTTCATCAAAGAATGAAATTGGAATTGGTTTTGGATTTTGTTACTCTCTAGGCCTTTGTTCCAGATATAGATGTTAGAGAAAATTATTTTTAGAATTTTTGAGCGTTTAAGTTGTTGTAACTACGGTTAAGAAGACTATTTTTAATTAATCATGATTAAGAAGGCTATCTTACCCTTAAATTTATCACTAATAACGTATATATGACCCATGTCTAATATTTAACAGACCTAATCGAAGGATCAATTTGCTTAAAATGATTGAAAAATAAATCAATAGTGAAATATAAACTCGTTTAACCTTAAAAATAAATTAGAAATCAGTCTTTCAACAAAGTCCATCTCTTGAAAAATGGATCAAGATTTAGACTGTAAATTAGAATTAGAATAAATTAAGATAGAATTTTTAAATATAGATATTTTATGTTGCATTTATTGGGTTATACATTTATAACTAATACACATTACAAAATTTTAATGTTAGAGCTAATTTTTTTTTACTTTTTTTTATTTGAACCCATCTTTTCATTCAAAACTTTCCGAATAAATAAAAGTCGATGTCATCCGAATAGCCTAGTAAGTTGAGAGGCGGTGCATTATTTCCACACATAGGTTAGACTCGAAACATCCTTCATGCATGTATTCCCACATGCCACCACCGAGAAAATTCTAAAATTGGTGCTACAGTGCCTCATGTTGGATGTAAATGGGAAATGCGTCCTCAAACTTTTTAATTTTTTTTTAATTTTCTCCAACCTGAAGTCGCATTTTGGAAATGCAACTTCACCATTTTTGTTTTTTCCCTCCCCTCTTGCTTTTGCTCCGTTGACGGCCATTTTCCTTTTTTTAAACCAGAACATGAAGTCGCATTTCGGAAATACAACTTCAGCATTTTTCCGCTTTCGCTTGCTTTTGCTCCGTAGACCGTCATTTTCCTTTTTTAAAATATGAAGACGCATTTTGGAAATGCGTCTACACTTTCTCCTTTTGTTTTTCGCTTTCTTTTTACCATTTTTTTTAAAAAAAAATCGGTTGGAGAAGACGAATTTCGGTAATGCATCTTCAGCTTTATCCTGATTTTCCATTTTTTAACGATGTTTGAAGTAGCATTATCGTAATGCGTTTTCAACCTGATTTTTATTTTTTATTTATTCCTATTTTTTTAAAAAATAAAAATTGAAAAGGACGCATTTCAATAATGCGTCCTCCGATTTTTTTAAAAAAAATTGATTAATTTTTGGAAATTTGAAAAAAGAAAAGAAATAATAAATGAAGATGACGCATTTCAAGAATGCATCTTCTAAAGTGATTTTTTTGTTGTTAATTTGATTAATTTTCTGAAAATATTAAAATAATAATAATAAATGTAGAGAACGCATTATTTTAATTAAATAAATGTATAATTTTTTTTCCTAAAAAAATTAGAAAATTTTTATAAATGAAGAAGTTGCTTTCTCAAAATGCATCCTCTAATTTTAAATTTTATTTCATTTTATTTAATACACATATATATATATATATATATTCCTATGAATTAATAAAATAATCATTTCACTCTTGAATAATCTAGCATATATATAAGTTATTCAAGATATTTCATTGACGCAGGGCCAGCAAGGAGTTACTATAGCTCAAGGCAGGGCCGACGGCCGCCGTATCATTGATGAAGCCATCGGCGACCAGGTAGTTTTCACAATTATTTTCCATCTTCACAATTATTCTCCATCACATCAGAATATGTTTATAATTTGCTTTTGGCTGGCTATTTATACCGTCCAAGACTTCTTGAGGTTGAGGAGTAGTACAAAATTTTTGGTAACATATCATTTCAAATAATTTTAAATTTATGCTATTTTTACTGGGATGGCTGAAAAAAAAGAAATAGGGCAATTTTGTTCTCATGACAGAGGAGTATATGAAATTGTTGAAACCCATACATAGCTATCTTTCAATAGTTTATTTTACGCTACTTCATCCGTTCCATAGTTATTGGTCTATTTACTTTTTCAAAATTAAATTTTGTAAATTTTGAACCTAATATAAATAAAAATATATACAATAAAAATATATCATGATATTGTTAGATTCATTTTAACATTAATTTTATAAACATCAAATTTTATGAAGAATTGTTATATGTAGTTAGACATATTGTTGGTCAAGCGTAACAATTGAAAACCGTGAAAAAATAAATATGACAATAATCATGAGAACGAGAGACTATTATTTATCTTTTAATAGTCAAACACATGTTCATTAAGCTCATGTTTTTCATAACTGAATTGAACTTACTGAAAACAGGTTATCGGTGGATACGTTGTAACCGGCCGCGGTCAGCCGAAAAATCAAGATGAGGAGAGGTCTCCATCAGTGGCGGAACCAGAGGGTGGCGAGGGGGGGGGGGGCTGGCGCCACCCCTAGGTTCCGGCGGCCCG
>JAULKM010000007.1:1164005-1180305 GCA_032355605.1 Rubia tinctorum
TTTTACAATACTTTTCAAACTGATTTTTAAAAAATATTATTTAGTCGACTCTCTACAATTACTAATTCAAAATCATAATTTTAATTGGACAACTCTCTTTATTTGACTATTATTCATTAGATTTATAAATTTAGTCGTGTGCATTTTAAACTTAATCTTGTGTATTCATATTTGTTATGAGTTGACTTCACGTACTATTAATAATATTTGTAAACTCGTAATATATAAAAACCCCCACTTTATTTTAATAATTATGTCTAAAGAATTTATTAGATTGACTCATAACCAAGTTGACTTGGTTCCATATTAAATGTTAATTAACTTTTTATAATTATATTTTTTTGGGTTGATTACACTTAAGGTTATATAGTTGATTTATCGGGTTGAACTAGGTTTGGGTTAAATTGGGTTAAATTGGGTTAAATTGGGTTCGGGCTGGATCGGGTTCAGGTTGATCTCAGATTTGTGTTCAGGTCGGGTTCGGGTCAGATTATCGGGTCATATTCGTGTTTTGGGTTGAATTCCATCGTGTTGGGTTCAGGTACAAGTGATTATTTCTCCGGCCAAAATAGGATTTCGGGTTGAGTGCGATCGTATTCAGGTCGGGTTCGTGTCAATATTTCTCGGATCAAATCATATTTTGGGTTGATTCAGTCGTGTTGGTGCGGGTCGGGTTCTCGGTTTGGGTTAGAGATTGAAAGCTCTATCTAATATGCATTGTTCTTCTCACTATTAATCGCAACTATGAAATTAAACCAATTTTTATATATATGTGGTAAATCATTCACATATGCTGCAAGAAAATGCCCAACAACGCTAAAAATGAGTGGATTGACATCCAACCTAACTAACCTCTAGCAATAACTAATATATTGCAAGGATATATAAATTACATGTCAACTAGACTGGTCGTCTATACTATTACAAATTAGAAATCCAATAAAACTGTAACATATAGCTCTCAGGGATATTAACTCATTTCCCGCTAATATCATGACTACTTGGTAGAGAAGAGCGTATCACGCATCAATATCACTGTGTCAAATAGAGACCTTCTATATTTGTAACACCACATGATCTAACCATAATTTATGCTATTCAAACTTTAAACACCTTGAAAAATACATATATGACATATCCAAATAAATGAAAACCTAAAGATAAAACCGTAAGAAAAATTACACGCACATGATCTATACAAGAAAATTGAGAACAATCAAAAGAAACTCACTCATTATTTCTAGAAAACTCATCTTGCTTTCGCAGCACTCACTAGCGGAAGAATGGTTATTAACTACCCCATTAGACGGTGGTTCCGTATAAAATCAATAGAACCACCGTCTAATGAAGGTTCCAAATTCAAAATTGTTGTTTTCAGGGGTTAAATTTTGAAGGACATATGTTCATAATTGAACCGCCGTGTAAAACTTCAAATTCATGGTGATTCAAAATTAAACTGTCATGTAAAAGTAAGCGTGAACACACATGTTTTCCACATTCAAATATTATTGCTTTTCCTTTTTTTGGGTGTGAACGCAAATGAGAAATTAACTTCATTCATTGCAAAAATCAATCTCATTCCTTTTTTATTTCTTTCCTTAATCGAATCCAATTCAATCACACACAACAAATCAATTTCCTTCCTTTCATAAATTCTCCAAACCTCCTTTCATTGATTTCCTTCCTTTCATCGATTCCTCAAACTTCGAACACAAAATTCCAAGTCGAATTATGCTCCAAATCAAACTCCAATTCTTCAAGTTGAATTCTCTGCCAATGTTCTCAACCAGCTGCAGCCGCCCTGGTGAAGATTTTTGGGTTCAATCAACCTATTTTTTGGTAAATTTAATGGGGATAAAATTGTAAATATGAGAATGTTAATGTTTAATATTGACGATTTTGATGTTCATAACATTGTTTGCTGATTGATTTTGTTGAAAATGATCTTGTGGGATCTTGAGGACATGTTTACAATAGAAACCGTTGATTGATATTGATTTTGAGTGTTCATGGAAGTTTTGGGGAATTAATGGATGAGTTCATCGCCAGAATAGTGTAGGGGAAGAGCTACAATGTGTCTCTTTTTTAAAATATAAAATCCTTGACAGTAGTTCTGAGTATGGTGGGTTCAAAAACATATTGCATCGCTGGTAGGGATGTTCAAATATACCTGACTTGTTTCAATAACCAATTTTTTTCAAAAATTGAGCCAGGTACCTGAGCCATAAATTATACTTCCTCCATCCCCTGAGTATTGGTGTGTTTACTTTTTCACGGTTTTCAATGATCATGTTTGATCATCAATATCTCTACCTACATACAACAATTTAGCATAAAAAATATATTTAAAAAATAGATGTTAAGATGAATCTAACAAGATCTCACATGATATTTTTATTATAAATATATTAATTTATACTTAAGGTCAAAGTTTACCAAGTTTGACTTGAAAAAATAAAATGTGCCAATACTCATGGGACAGGGGTAGTATATTTTACTGGGTCTGGGTACGGGCCATAAAAATCCTATTTCTGGGTACTCGGGATACCCAATATATTTTATGTTTATTTCAATAATATTAATATAACTGAGTTGCTTTGTTGTTGTATATTATTCCTTTATTCATACTAGGGGGCCGTTTGATTCAATCAAGGAAATGGAAAGGAATCAGATAAGGGAAAGGAAGAGAAAGAAAATAAATAACCCTAATTTTTGAAATCTGTATGGTTCACTTTTGGAAAGAGAATCAAATTCTCTCTCATTACCTTTGTTACTACTTGGTTCACACTAGGGAAACAAATATTAATTTTTATAATTATTTATAAAATAACATATATATAAGTATAAATTATTTCACATGATCAATTTTGCTACGAAAATATAAAAGTATTTCTTGAATTATTGTAAAAATATTTAATATAAAATATGTAATTCATCATCTTTAATTTATTAATATGTTGTATGTGATTAAAAAATATATGTAAATCTATTTATAATTTTCCGTTAATCGTTTATTTACATATTTTTTACTTCGTATCACATGAGACAGATTGATTTAAAAATACGCAGTTCATTTAATATAAAAATGTGCTAATAATGATGTTCAAAAAATCACATCCGTAAATCTTTTAAAAATGGACGTCCAGAGGATATATTTTTTAAAACATAAAATTTATGCAAATCAAAAATATATTACATAATGTATTATATCCATCAACACATAAATACGTTTTCTAATAAAATAATTACAAAATTATTCAACATCGAGAACCATATTACATCATATATCACCACCGCCATAAAAAAACATCAAAACTTCATCTATTTCCTTTTCATGTAGGTAGGACAATTGTAAGATATTTAATTTGTTTGGCTGACATCTATAATATAATAAAATTTATGAAATGATATTATTTTATATGAAAATATATATAAATATATATATTATTTTTAAAATATTCCACCCATATACAACTCAAAAGTAAAAATATAATATTATTTTTTAGGTATTAATTAATTTTTGTCTTAAATTTATTTAAGTTAAAGTATAACATTACTACTTAATATATTAATACTTATATTATAGAATTATAAAAAATTATTATTTATAAATAATAATATATTTATTATAAAATATTATAACTATTATTCAAAGTATAAACTTAGAAAATAATATACTTTTTTACTTAAAAAATTCATATGAAAATTATAGTTTCTGTTATATTCGACCTGTATACAATATGAAAAATAAAATCATAATAATTTAATTGAAATCATAATCATAATTTTGTAAAAGCATAATTTTATTTTGTAGTTTAGAAAATAAAGAGGAAATGAAAGACTAGAGGAAGACTACAAAGAAAAAAAGGAATCCCTCATGTTCAGGGTAACACTAGAGAATCACATTACACCCAATTGGAAGAATTGTAAAACTTTAAATGGGGAAGGGAATGATAAAAAAAATATCAAACCAAACACTAAGTAAGAAAATTAAGATCTCAAATTTTTGTTCACTTTCCTTATTCACCCCAACCAAACGTCACCTAATTCTTATATATCCACGCACGCAACCTACAACACTTTTTAATAGTAACATGTTCTAGTGAGGAGATGAAACATTTGCAATGAATTATTTGAGCAAAATTGCAATTTTCAGAGAGTAAAAAAATGAATGTTGTTTCAGGGAAGATGCATGCAAAAGGAGATTACAGAGAATTGAAGTTAAGGATATTGAAAACCCCTTCCAAGTGTCAAAAGAAAGAAGCACACAATTGAAGTTTCATCCATTCAAGCTACTCCTGCTTTTGGTTCTTACTGCAACTCTTGTCAAGATTCTGCTTTCCTAATCGCACCATTTCACATTATGTTTCCCAGTAAGTCAATCATAAAAAAGAAAATGGCCTTAGGGAACAAATTGCTTAGTTTTTCATAGATGAGATCTTGACCATTTACCATCTAAGCCATTCCGACGCAATGAACAAAATGCTTAGTCATAATATTAGTCGAACTATTGATGCTCTTTGGCGGGTAGTCGGGTATCATGTTACTCGCCTCAAATAATCCGGGTACCTGCACTCTGGGTACTCAATTTTTTTGGACCGGCCCACAAACCGCATTTTCAACTATCTGCAGATGCGGGTACCCATAAGTCATGCCTGCATCTGAACATGATGGCCAATTGCTGGTTGTGATACACGGCTCAGTCAGAGATAGCGGTTCAAAACCGTCGTCGAACAAGAACTTTCAACGCCTTAATAGTGCCTTCTTGTACCAATGACTTTTTCTCAGTCGTCGTTTCTAGCCTCGAATCTTCATCATCTCCTAATTTCCTCAAGCTTTTTTCAAAAAAAAATCAAGTAAATCATCTCTCCTCGTCAACTCTTAAGTATGCCTGAATCGCTGTTCCAGTAGAGTCTTTCGTTTCCCCAGGGGGATTAGCTCTTCCAGAGATGGTATTTCCACCCTCCCCTACCCTACCCCCACATCTTGGGAAGAAACTAAAAATAGGCTGCCGATTATGTGTGCATTGCTCATCTTCCAAGCGGGAAAATGGTGATTCCCATAGAGCAAAAGGTTGCTCCCTCGCCATCAAAACTAGTTAAACAAGAAGGGTATTTGTTACCCAAGAACATCTGGCTTGGCAAGGCGGACGACTATCTATGAGTGGAAGGAATTAGTCTGAATATTACTAAGAGTTAAGAGTGAAGTGCGTTTTTAACCCTGTGTTTTGGGCAAAAGTGTAGAAATGATCTTGTAAAATCTGAAAGTGCAAAAATAACTTTGGAAATTGTTGACCTAAATGTCAACGGCATAAATGGCTGAAAATCGTTGAAATGATAGTTTTACCATTCTTTTTAAAACTTTTAAAAAAAAATTAAAATGTAAAAGACATTAATGCCCTTGGTTTTTAACAAAACAACAAAATTCCTCTTTTTCTCCCATCCCATCCCATTCCGCTGTGTATAATCCCTACCACCAATTTCTTCCCCATTGACCCGCTCCCATCCCATTCCAACGTGCCCATTTCTTCCCCACTCTGCCACGCCAGCGTTGCCTCCGCCACGCCTCCACGGCGGTGCTGCTCTAAGTAGCAGCTCCGGGATATTCTCTTGGGATGCTCTTCATCAATTTTGTGAGGTGAACTAGCTGGCTAGGGTTTCGGCGTGGTGGTGGTCGTCTATTACGCGGTTGTGAGGGGGGGGGGGCGGGCTTTTAGGCTGTGGTTGGGAACTGTTACGCGGTAGAGGTTGAGCGGATAGGGTTCAGCGGTGGTGGCGAGGTGTCAAGGGAGAGGTGGATCTAGGGTAGGTGGGAGAGTGACGGGTGAGAGCTGGCGCAGAATCTAAGGTTGAGCGGTGGCGGGGGAGAGGTGGTGTGTTACGGAGAAGAGTGGATGGGGCTAGAGATGGTGCACGACGGAGAGGTAAAATCGGAGATAAAGTTGAGCGGTAGTGGGCATGGAGGACCATGGGTTGAGGCAACGCTAAGGTTGAGGCGGAGGACTGAGGGTTGGGGCGAAGCTAGGATTAGGGCGGCGGGTGTGTAGGAGGCGACGGTGGCAATGCGAGTTTGGGCGGAGGTGGTGGCGCGGGGTCTTAGGTGATGGCGCGATGATGGATAGGGTGGCGCTGCGGAGCTTGTGGCGGCGGTGGTGGCAGCTCATGTTTAGCGTGTTTGAAGAGGTTTAAGGTGTGAAGTTGGAGAAGAAGAAGCTTATTGAGTATAATGCTCATTAGCTATTTAGTTATAAGTTTAGTGGGAATTTTTGTCTTTTCACTTTGTGTCAATGTCTGAATTGCATCGGTCAATGTCTGAATAATGTAAATTGGGTAAAACTGCACATTTTAACAATATTTTAGGGTCATTCATGCACTTTCAGATTTTATAAGGTCATTTCTGCACTTTTTCAATCTTATAGGGTTATTTTTGCACTTTTCCCTATATTTTATCTTTTAAATTCAAAAATATAAAATAGAGGTCTGACCATTTTATTCAAATACAATCTACTCATTATTATTCAATTTATATAGGAGTACTTAAACCACTCAGTTAACACACAACTAGTTTTAATCATATTTATAAAAAAAAGATAAATAATAAATTTTACTCATAGATTACAAATGATTTCGCCACTCCAATTTTGGTTAACTAATTTGAAACATTTCTAATCCAAGAGGTTACTATAATCAAAGTTCCACACATCCTCTATCATATGGATTTGTAAGCCAAAATGTGGCCTCCAATACGGCCAACCGGGCATGAAATTGAAAGGATCCCAATATTGATGCGGTAACGTCCACATGGGATGTCGAATTTATGCTTCTTCAAAAAAACTTATCCATAAGTTATATAAATATCAAAATTTAAATTGTAAATTAAAAGAAATTAAGATAAAATTTTTATTGCATTGATTGGGTAATAAAGTTACAACTACTACACATTGCATAATAAAATTTTAATATTGCAAAAAAATTACTTTTCAATAATTTTAATTCAACTCTATCTTTTTATATGTCTATGGAAAGACGATCTTTTCCAAAACTTTGTGTTTCATTATACTACCTCCGATTTTTTTATATTGGCACCCTTTCCTTTTTAGGATGATCTTTTTATATTGACACCTTACATTTTTTTGACAAAATTAAGATTAATTTCATCCACTTAATTTACTTTTTACTTTCATTATACAGTTTTTTCCACTCATTTTAATATTTTTTTAAAGTCTGTTAATTTAAAGATGACCAATTATTCCAGACCAGAGGGAGCACGGAAGAAGAGAGACATGTGTTTATATTAGTTGATGGGGTTTATCATCTAGAGGGTTTAAGGATGAATGAATGAAGATAAGGTGAGAGGTCGTGTCAAGCAACACATTTGGACATCGCATGCTTTCAAACCTCAACCTTTCGTCCCAAAAACTACTAATTCTTTGTAAATTGTACTTGACCCGTAGATATCGCATCTGTTCCATCCATTGGCATGATCAAAGCCGAAGGTGGTAGAGATCGGCGAAACTCGCCGATGAGCGGTAGGTCAACTGTCGCAACAATACGACAGTCGGTGGTTGAGAAATTGGGAAGATTAGGGTGGATTGGAGAGCTGTGTACTCATAACTTCTCGAATCGATTATGAGGAGTGGAGACTTTCAAGTAGTGAAACGTCATTCCACAAATTCAAGAGGATATTGTTTTAATACACGGAAGGCAAGGGAAAAAAATAAACTAGTTTTAAATGAAGTCGTTAAAGTAGCAAGTAAATATTTTTAAATTCTTTTTATGGAAGATACTTTGTCTTCTCCGATTGGTGGCGTTGTTGATGATGCAGATTTCGTTGACAAGGTCAACATCGGCTAGGGTGGCGGAGATGGGGAAAGGGAGGGTGGCAGGAAAGGGAGGGTGGCAGGAAGGAGATGGTGGGGGTGGTGCTACTCGACGATGGGAGGCGCGGCGGTGCGACGAAGTCAACAACAACTGCAGGTCAATGATCTGAAAAATCAGGAGGACGAATGCATTGACGGTGGTGGGAGACCAGTTAAGGCGGCATATATGCAAAGGGAAAAGTAGGGCAAGCTGAACATAGGCGGCGACAGCAGGGGATGGAAACATGGTGGGCAGGGGAATAAGAACAAAATCCCCGTGTTTCCAACGATGCAAATTGGGGTCAGGACGCGTGTGGTGTTTCTGGGCGAGTCCGTTAGAAATGGATGCTCCGGGGAAACAATTATGCTAAATCGGAATCGAAGAGAAAGTCAGATATGTACCGTAAGTAATGTATTCCTTAATTTTTGCTAAATTCTCAACTAATAGTGGCGACGGAAATACATTACTGCATAAAAACCCATTTTATCCCTAGCTACATCATTACAAATTGTTGTGTCTGAGTTTTCTGTGACTCGAATGGAGTCCATGTTTAGGAATTGCATGGTGGACGGTGGGCGACATGACTTTTGTTGCAGAGGGAATGTTGCCATTAAATGGATGAACGCAAGACACTCACAGTGACTTTCTTGCGCTGGTGGAGGTTTTCAGCGGGTTAGGGTTTAGGATTGTGAAAAGAAAGAAAACATGGGGTATAATGGGTATTGTATTTTCAGCTTTGGTCTAAGGGGCATTTTAGTCATTTCAATCTTGGTCATTGCCTAAATTGTTTGGGTCAATGTTGGAATTAGGAAATTTGGTTATATTGGCACAATTTGACTAATAGTTAGGGTTAAATTAGCACAATTGGTATTAAGTCAGGGTTATATTGGCACTTTCTCAGATTGTATGATTATATTGACACTTTCAAGCTAAAATTAGGATTATAAATATATTTTCCCCTAAAAATATCCAATAATTTTGCAAAAGAATAAGAGTCCATCTCTTGAAAAACAGTCTTTCCATAAGTTATGGAAAGACAAGGTTTAAACTGTAAATTTGAAGAAATAAAAATAAAAATTTTGGGTTGTATTAATCGGGTCATTAACCGATAACACCTAAATGTTGCATAATAAAATTTTAATATTGCAACTAAAACCTTTTACCTTTCTATAATTCCAATTCAACCACGTCTTTCCATATACCTATGGAAAGACGGTATTTCCCAAGACTTTGCCAAAGAAAAAAGGTTGATTTTCTCTGATTATAGGATTATATTTGCACTTTTAACCTAAAATTAGCGTTATAAATATATGGATAATTTACATTTATAATCCTGACTTTAGGCTAAAAGTGTCAATATAACCCTGCAATCTCAAAAAGTGCCAAGAAAACCCTAACTTATTATTGTATGTGACAATCTAACTCTAGCTTTTGGAAAAATTGTGCCGATATACCCAAACTCTCTCTTTCTGGTGTTGACCGTGTAAATTCCGAGAAAGAGAAAAAAAGGAAATGACTAAAATAACCTTTAGCTAAATTTTGAAAATTTTGCTCGAAATACTCCTTGGAGTTATACAGAGTTATTTCAGCACATAATCAATAAAGTCAGGGTTATATCTACACTTCCGATATAAAGACAGGGTTATTTCAACACAGAGTTAATAAAATGAAGGTTATTTCAGCACATTAGAAATTTGAGAAATTAATACATGAATGCCTCTACAACATACAAGAGTCACAAGGAAGGCAGCAAATTAAAACAACTATATCCAAAAAAGGCACCTAAGTAAATCCACAACAATCACCTAACATTACAACCATTCAAAACACAACAAAAATTATGAAAAAAATGTCCCCTGTTCTGACAATACATAAAACAAAACTAAACCCCATCCATTATAGGACTTCACAACCAGCCCCTGCTTAACACCATAAACAACCCTAACACAGTCAAGCAAAACAAACCCTAACATTTCCACGAGCCCGAAAATCACAATAAAATATGCAAAATTCTAAAAACTATAAAAAAACCCTAGGAAATTCACCTCCAATGGCACATTTTACCCCTAAATCTCAAACAATGAACAAAACCAACTCCATAAGGGGAATCATAGGTAACAATTGGGGCAACATACAACACATATTGACGAGAGTTTGTCATTTCGAATGATGCCCTGTTTTTTAGGGTGAAGCCAACGGGAAAGACGCAAAACAAGTAAATCCGCAGGCAGCTTGCAGACGAGGAACGAAATACGCCGACGAGGAACGACGGACGATTGCAAAGATGAGGGGAGACAAGGCAATGCCTCAGTTTCTGTGCTTTGAGCTGAAGAAAGCGGGAAGAAGGGTGGAGCGGGAAGAAAGTCTGGGGAAGAATAGAAAACGCAAGAGGAAAATAGGAGAAAATGAGAAATAAAGTAAGGGGCAAAGATGTCACTTCATATTTTGTGTCTTTTTTTTTAATTAAAAAGGCGAAACGGTATTTTCACCTTATTCCTACATTAAAATAGTTGAGTAAAAAGTCAACATGGTCAAGAAATTTTTTGGCATTTTTTGAAATTGTACGGTTATATTGACACTTTCAGGCTAAAGTCATGGTAATTTTAGCACTTAACTCTTTTTTTAATTCAAGGGTAAAATCATCTTTTCCTTAATATCTGGCAATAAATCAGTTGATTAAAAAGTCAAAAGTTATTTTGGACTTTCTAAAATTAAAGGGTTATATTGGTATTTTCAATTTAAAATCAAAGTTATTTTGACACTTATATCTAAATATATTTATCCCTAAAAAATATCCATTAATTTACGCGCTCCCCCACTCCCTTCTTAATTCTGCATATGATTTTAATTAAAAGTTTCTACTTTGATTTTCGCATGTTGTTGGCAGAGAAACTGGTTCGGTTGCTGTGAATGTGAATATAATTTAGCACTCGTAAGGGCAGACAAAATAGTTCGGTTGCTGTGTGAGCGAATAGAGTTTAAAGCCCAGATCACCAAGGCAGATTAGTGGTCTCTATTTAAAATAACTTGTTAAAAATGATGATGAATAGATCTAAATAAAAATATATAGTAAAGTGTTAAAATAACCATACCTTTTAGTTGAAAGTGTCAGTATAACTCTACAATTTGAGAAAGTGTTAATATAACCCTGGACTTGACTGATTTTTTTGTCAATGGTCATTTGATCAGAAATGGGTGAAATGATGATTTTGCCCTTGATTAAAAAATGGAAAAAACAAGAAAATGATTAAAGACATACTTGCCCACTGATTATATCCTTATTCCCATTTCTCTTGCACCACCTACATTGTTTCTATGCCAGAACCTCTGCCCCCTTTCTATTCTCCTCCGCCGGTGGCGGTTCTGTGTCTAAATAGAGGGTCAGGTTAGGGTGTGGGGCTAGGGTGGAGAGAGGGTCGGACTAGGGTGGTAGAGGCGGGAGGAGGAGAGCGGCGGGAAGGGGATGGTGGTGATGGTACTACTCGACAATGGGAGGTGTGGCGGTGGTGGCATTGTTGACGATCCAGATTTTGTCGACGAGGTCAACAACGGCTAGGGTGGCAGAGACGGTGGAGAGGGAGAAGGGCGGCGGGAAAGGGATGGTGGTGGTGGTGGTGCTACTTGGCGATGGGAGGCGTGGCGGTTGTTGTCGACGAGGTCAACAATAACTGCAAGTCAATGATATGAAAAATCAGGAGGACGACGGCATTGACGGTGGTGGGAGACCAGTTAAGGCGGCATATAAGCAAAGGGAAAAGTTGGGCACGCAGAACAGAGGCGGCGGGGGCAGGGGATTGAAACATGGTGGGCAAGGGAATAGGAACAAAATCCCTATGTTTCCAACGGTGCAAATTAGGTTAGGGATGAGTGTCGTGTTTCTGGGCGAGTCCGATAGAAATGAATGCTCCAAGGAAACGGTCCAATCGAAATCGAAGAGAAAGTCGGCTATGTATCGTAAGTAATGCATTCCTTAATTTTTGCAAAATTCTCAACTAATAGCGGCGACGAAACACATTACTACATAAACACATGTATTATCCCTATCTACATCATTACAAATTGTTGTGTTTGGGTTTAAAATTATGTCCTGAGAAATTGTTGTGTCTGGGTTTTATGTGACTCGAATGGTGGCCGTGTTGAGGAATTGTACGGTGGACGGTGGCGGTATGACTTTTGTTGCAGAGGAAGTGCTGGCATTAAATGACTGAGCGCAAGACACTCACTGTGACTCTCCGGCGTCGACGGAGGTTTCCAGCGGGTTAGGATTGTGAAGAAGAAAGAAAAGGGGTATAATGAGCATTATATTTTCAGATTTGGTCTAAGGGGTATTCTGGTTATTTTAATTTTGGTCAATGCTTGAATTCTTTGGGTCAATGCTGGAATTAGAAAGTTTGGGTATATTGGCATAATTTGACTAATATTTAGGGTTGGATTAGAACAATTGGTATTAAGTCATGGTTATATTGACACATTCTCAAATTGCATGATTATATTGACACTTTCAACATGAAATTTGGGATATAAACATATCTATCAGTAAAAAATATCCATTAATTTTGAAAATAAAAAAGGTTAATTTTCTCAAATTGCAGAATTATATTGGTATTTTAAACCTAAAATTAGGATTATAAATATATTTATCCCTAAAAAATATCCATTAATTTTGCAAAAGAAAAAAAGGTTAATTTAATGAAAGTGGTCGGGCATCACCCGGGACCAGGACTAGGACCTGGACTAATGTAAGGTCGACTTTGTTCGCATGGGCTCACGTTATTTAGACTGTAATTTTTTGTGAAGAAAAATAATAGCTTTGAAATTTTCTGATGGTTAGGTCCCTTTCCATCAATTAATGAGAGATTAAAATATAGAGTTAATATCCCTCTCCAAGTGGTGTGAATTTCGCATGAACCAAATTAATATATCTGAGGGTGACATTATGTTTTTTCATTCAATCTTTAATTTGTATAAGTGTAAACGATCAATTTGGTTGACGTGTAATTTAGACATACTTACAATATATTGATTATTGTTAAAGGTTAGTTACACATTCCACTCATTTTAATCGTTACTGGACGCTTTTCTAGTATTTATGAATGAGGATTTCAATAAAATATATATAGAGTTGGCCTCACACTATCACACTTTCAAAACTGAAAGAAAAGGAGAGCGAGGTAAAAGCTAGAATTACTTTTAAAATGAAAATCGATCAATGACATTTAAAAAAAATAAAATCCAATCACATTTTAATTAATTTTTAAAAGGACTTCGTAAATTTTCTTGCTTCAAATTACAAAAAACCCCCCAAAAACTAATGAATAATTATAATACTTACTATTCATGTGAATTTTTACCCCTCGCTTGCATTGGATCGATTTAGTACTGGATTGAATGATAAATAAATGTAATAGAACATGGCAAAACTATAAATACAAAGAGATAAAAAAATTAAATTAAATTATACAAAAATTGAATTCAATTGGATTTATTGAATAGCT
Organism: Rubia tinctorum; assembly: GCA_032355605.1. Lineage (NCBI taxonomy): Eukaryota > Viridiplantae > Streptophyta > Magnoliopsida > Gentianales > Rubiaceae > Rubia > Rubia tinctorum. The sequence continues at coordinate 1,177,360 of JAULKM010000007.1, forward strand.
TACTTCCGTTTCACTACATTTGGCACCATAGGTTTACGTTGTGTATTTTTTTGCAAGTTGAAACGTGTGGAAAGAATTGAGTGAAAAAAAGTAAAAGGTTTAATGAGTGCTTGAGAAATGAGAAGAGTTTACGTTTCTCCACAAAAGAAAACGTGACAAACTTAGAAAATCATACAAAACCGAAAAGTGTACCAAATACAGTGAAACGGAGTATGATTTTTCTAAAAATAATAAGACCTTAATCAGCAGTAAAAAGCTTTGACTGGAATGGGAAAAAAAGAGAGTATAAATGTCGGGGTGGCATCCACGATAAGCACCAAAACAGTAATAAACACTACTATCTTCCTTGATCTTCAAGTCAAAGCGTGTTTAGTCTTGATCATTAATTAATGCACTACTAACTAATTAGACCTCCACAAACCTCGTGGCACGTAATTATACTTTCAATAACTCAATGATGCAACCCAACCAACCACCATGCCGGCCTAATTGCACTTGAATCGAACCGGTCTCGAATCCCCAACTATTATTATTTTTTAATTTTTTACTTCACAGAGTATATATTGCAAAAATGGTTAAACATTACTGCACTTGATGCTGATGATACAGAGGGGGACAACATTGAAGAGAAAGAATCAATCCCCTTTTCTTTTGTGCGTTCATATATCAAATCCCCAATTCTTCTGGTAATTTGTCTTGTGCTTCTGTCTTCTTATGCGATCAATATTCTTGATTTCCCGCGACAAGCCTTTTGAGCATCTTCTCTGCTTTTCAGCCTTTCTGCAGATATGGCTTTTGTTCATCAGAGGTACAATTGATGCCATAGAACCGTCGCTTTCAAAGGGCTTACATAAACTGATCCCAAATCGAAGAAGAAACTGATCGAGCTTCTTACAATGAGGGAGTTCCCTTCGTGTTTCAGCGAAAGCGGAGTTCAGATCGTCGATTCTTCTTCATCCCAATCAGCTCCATTTCCGACCATTCACAGAGCTTCACACAACCTCGTGACCTGCGTGTACGAATGCCGATTTCATGGCCTTCCGCGCTTCATCACCATCGCCTGGTCGAGGACTCTAATGGGGCAAGGAGTTAGCATCGGAGTTCAAACTCCGACCAACGAGTACCTCTGCAAAGTCGAAATCAAGCCGTGGATTTTCACGAGAAGAAAAGGGTTCAGAACCACACGATCCAAATCCAATCCAGATGCGATAATCGACGTTTACTGGGACTTTTCCATGGCGAAATTCGGGTCTTCTTCGAGCCCGGAGCCAACAGAAGGGTTCTACATAGCCATCACATTCAACCGAAACCTCGTGCTGGTTCTCGGGGATCTGCATCTCCAGCTGCAGAAACAAATCAACAAGAAACTCGCGATGCATCCGAACCTGGTTTCAGTTTCCGGGTCGGGTTCCAAAGCGGTGTTGGTCGCGAAGAGGGAGCACATCTTCGGGAAGAAGAAGTACGAGGTGAAGGCGGAGTTTAATGATACGGGTCGGGTCCATGACGTTTTGATCGAGTGTGAGACGGAGAGAGTGAATGACCCGTTTCTCGCGATCAGCGTCGACGGGAAGGTGGCGATGCGGGTGAAGCAGCTCCGGTGGAAGTTCCGAGGGAATGGGACGATTCTGGTGGACGGAGTGGCGGTTCAAGTGTACTGGGATGTTCATAGCTGGTTTTTTGGGAATGCGTTGGGGAATGCTGTTTTTATGTTTCAAACGTGTGCTTCCGGGTCGGGTCATGATGATGAGGATGGGCAAGGTTTTTCTTTGGTTTTGTATGCTTGGAAGAGTGACTAGATTTATTTATTTTTGGAAGTTTTGTTCATACAATTTGGTGTGATTTATACATAGAGTTGGAGCTAGTGAGTTTTGCTTATGGAAAGAAAAAATTGCGTCACTCATGGTTGCATATGCTTCTAATCTCATTATTTTGAATGGATGGATTAAATCTTTTCAAAATGCAGTGCTCCTATTTGATAAAAGAAATGAACTAAACAAAACTTATGCATGTAAACTACATGGCCTTATTGAATTCATTCAAACTTTTTTTTTAAAAAAAAATCCTTTAATCGCCTACATTTAGTAAACGAAAATTCTATAATCTCATCGATTGAATATTTAGAAATGCATTATAACCATTGGATGTACAAATAATCTATCCATGAACTACATCAAACGATTATAATGTGTGACTGAACTTTCAGTCAACAAAACTATATAACTGTCCCTTAGTGAATAGAATAAGCAAAGTCCCGTACTAATAAAACTATAACAACTTATGTTTCACCTTTTATTTCTTTGTCGATTGTTTAAAACAGTTCTAGTTTTGGGAAATAGTATAAATTACTCGATGTCCAGTGCGGGTATATGTTATAATTATTTCATACTTCTCCTTTTCAAATATGAGAAACTAATAGCTAATTTGTCAAATAAATGAAATGAAAGTTTCAGTTTGATGATCAAATTTAGAAAGAGACATGGATAATTTGTTTAAAAGATTGAATTTATGTAATCTTTTAATAACACGGGCATATTGCCAAATTAAGATATAGCACAAAATTACTGTGCATACAAAACATTTCGTCTTGTTCAATTTGAAAGAATGGCGGCAAAATACTTAGGGCCTTGGGCATCAAAAAGTATAACGGAAGCTGAAATAAGGGGTAATTTAGTCCGTCAATCACTCTATAAACACTGCAGTAACCGCCACGGGACCCACCCCGTGAACCACCTCCCCCCATTTCAGTACTCTGCTGCACTCATCTGATCAAGAGGAAAACAAAATTACCGCCAAGAACTGACGTCAGCAATGACGGATACTGCAGCCGCCTTCCAACTCTTCGTCCTCCTCGCGACCGCCGTTCTCGTCACCGTCTCCGCCGCACCGGAGCCACACGAAGTCAAATACTAGCCGTCGCTATTCGCCGACGTCCTCTCAAGTCTCGGC
>JAULKM010000007.1:1180405-1198734 GCA_032355605.1 Rubia tinctorum
TGATATAGGTTGATATTGGGGGGGGGGGGGAATTGTTAATGTTTTATGATTTTTAGAGTGAAGAATTTATACTCTCGAGGTACTACAGTTTTCTTGTTCATGATTTTAGCTTTTTCTCCCATGTTGATAATTTTTTTATTTTTCAGGTGAGTACTAGTTGATATGAGTCGATATTTTGGGGTTATATGGGTTGATATTTTTACTTTTCCCCCTCTCATGTTGATATTTTCCATTTTCAGTTGAGTTTTAGGTGATAGGAGTTGATGATTGTAGCTTTTTGGTGATATGGTTGATGTTTTGTAGTGTTTTTTCCCCTTATGTTGACGTTTTTCATTTTCCGGGTGAAGTTTAGGCGACAGAAACTGATGTTTTTAACTTTTGGGTGATATAGGTTGATGTTAATAGTTTAAAAAAAAAGATTATTTAACCTTTTGTTGATGTTTTTATGATTTCCTGTTTATGGTGTTTATAATATTCAGTTGATGTTTTGTTAGTTGTAGTCGATGATTTTTCAATTTTATGTTGATATTTATTTGATTTTGTATATATATTTTTATGCAAATTTTTAGTTGATGTTTTATAATTTTCCGTTGATGTTTTGCTAGTCGTAGCTGATGTTTATAATTTTCAGTTGAAATGATCATATTAATTTTTTGCATTTTAATTTTTTTTTGCAGATTGCAGCTAGTGGAAAAATGATAAGAAAAAATTGGAAAAAAAGTTCCGCAGAAAAATATTAGAAATAGGTCCATATAAAATTATTAGAGATAAGTCCCCGTAAAATTATTAGAGATGGGTGATTAAAGCTAGAATAGAGTAAGAATTGAATAAAAATCCCTACTTAAAGTTTAAACAGTCTCACGGGAGACTATCTCCTAAACCCATACTAAAATTATGATAAGTATACTAAAACCTAAATATAGTTACTAAACCCTAAATATGATAAGCATAACAAATATGATAAGTATACTAAAACCTAAATATATTAAAATTAATTTAAATATACTAAATTGAAATTTTCGAAAATCAAACACAGTTATTAAACTCTAAACCCATTTTTTTAAAATGGAAAATAAACTAACCTGATTTTATTAAAATTTAAAAAGTAATATTTAAAATAATATGAAAACAAACATTCACTAAAATATTAATTTTAAAATAAACATTTAAAATAAATAGTTACTGAAATATTAATATTTCAAATATTATATTTAAATTAAATATTCAAAATATTAACTTATTAATATATTAATATTAGAAATTAATATTTAAATATATTTAAATATTTAATTAAATATTCATATTTAAGTTAAATATATAAAATAAACATATACAAAAATATTAATATTAAAAATAATATTTTAAAAATAATATTTGAAACAAATTGTTTATATAAATACTCAAAATAAAAATTTAATAAAATAAAATATTTAAATAAATATTTATATGAATATTTATAATAAACAATTATTAAAATATATGTGAAAAATATTCAAAATACTAATATTTAAAATAAATATTTATTAAATATTAATATTTAACAAAAGAGATGGTTTTCTTTGAGGTAGACTAAACTTTAGACAGGTGCGTTTATATAATTCTAGCTATATTCCAGGTACAGAGGCCCATGTCTAATAAATTTACAGGGATCTATCTCTAATAATTTTACAGGGACATATTGCTAATATTTATCAAGGGCTTTTTTGTCCAATTTTCCCCCATCTTTTCCTGCCATCTGCAGTCTGCAAAAAATTCAAAAAATTAGAAAAATATTTTTTAAATTCAAATAATTAATAAGATCATCGAAGTAAAAATTATAAATATCAGCAAAAAATAGCAGAACATCAAAAAATTGACAAGTAGATAGGATTAAAAAACAGTAAAAATATTTTTTTAAAATCAAATTAAAATCGATAAAAATTGAAAAAACGTCGAATACAACTAACAAAACATCATAAAAACACCAACAAAACTTCAATTATCAATTTTTTTTAAAAAAATACAAATATCAATTAATATCAACCAAAAGCTAAAAACATCAATTCTTATCACCTAAACTTCACCCAGAAAATAAAAAACGTCAACATAAGAAAAAAAACTAGAAAAAATCAACTCATGTCACCCAAAACTACAAACATCAGCTTGTATCACCTAAAACTCACCGAGAAAATGAAAACATCAACATGAGAGGAAAAAACAAAAAAATCAACAAATATAACCTTAAAAAACTACAAAACATCGATTCTTGTCAACTACAACTCTCTCGGAAAATAAAAAAATATCAACATCATAAAAAAACATCAACAAAAAAATACGATATCTCAAGAGTATAAATTATTCATTAAAAAAATCATAAAACGTCGATATTTTTTGAAAAAAACTACAAATATCACCCAAAAGCCACAAACATCAACTCATAACACCTAAACCTCATCCAGAAAATGAAAAACATCAACATAAGAAAAAATACACTAAAAACATCAATTCCTATCACCTAAAGCTCAGCCGGAGAAATGAAAAACATCAACATGAGAAAAAAAGACACTGCAAAACATCAACTCCTATCACATAAAACTCAGCCGGAAAATGAAAATCATCAACGTGAAAAAAAAAACTACTAATATCAGACATATCACCTAAATTGACTACAAAACATCAACTCATATCAAATAAATCTCATCCGAGAAATTAAAAATATCAACATGAGAGAAAACAGAGCTACAAATCTCAACAAAAAAATTACAGTACCTCAACAACAATATTTTTTTTAAAACTACAATATCAGTCATGTCACCTAAATAAACTACAAACCATCAACTCATATCAAATAAATCTCATCCGAGAAATTAAAAAAATCAACATGAGAGAAAACAAAACTACAAACCTCAACAAAAAAGTACAATACCTCAACAACAAAATTTTAAAAAAAATACAATTATCAATCATATCACCCAATAAACTACAAAACATCAACTCATATCAAATAAGCCACATCCAAGAAATTAAAAACATCAACATGAGAGAAAACAAAGCTACAAACCTCAACCAAAATGGTACAGTACCTCAACAACATAATTTTTTCAAAAAAAATTATAGTGGAATTTGAACCCGGGTCTATAGCCCCAAAGACTAGAGAACTAACCACTATACCAAAGAAGCCTTACTATTCTTGCACTCGTGTCAAATGAACTAATATTAAACCTCAAGAACATAACCTTCAAAATAAAGGTCTTAGCAAGATTCGAACCCCTAACCTCCATAATCAACATCCAGAGCCCTAACCACTAGACCAAAGAACACTTACTGATCATGTACTCAATCAAGAGTCCACCACCGCCGTTACAGTCTTCCTCTTTGAATCCATCGAGACATCTTCGTCAATCCGACAGCACGTGAGATTCACGCGCGTCATCTTCTTCCTTCAGGCGCGTGCATCTCACATGTCTTTTATCTTCATTGCAGTTGTCGTCGTCGATCGAGAAGCGCCGCCATCGTCTTCCCCATAGCAGTGTCGCCTTCATCCTCACCATAACAGCGTCACCTTCGTCCTCGCCATAGCAGCGCCGCCGTCATCCCTGCTTCGCCGTCTGCAAACCGATCGGAGTTAGGGCAGTCGATCGGAGTTTATCGTACAAACCCTAGCTCTCGCTGCGCGTGGAAGAAGGATTGCTGGCGATTTCCCTAACTCCGCCGCATCTCCGGAAAAAAGAAGAAGAAACGAGGGGGCCGAGCGGTTATCGGTAGAGAAACGGAAGAGACTACGAAAAATAAATGAAAAATCTGGATTTTAATATTTATATAGCTTTTGATTATTGCACAGTAGGTCCCTAAATTTATCAGCTTATTTTAGAAAAAAAATCCATCCCAAATGAAATTTCATATAATTGCACAATAAACCCTGACCTAAATTTTAGGCTGCCTAAAACAAGGCTTTGTGTTTTTTAAAAGGTTATCTTAATTATATGTATCTCATTGAAATAAATAAAAGTAAATTTCAAATGACCTTATTAGTCTCACTAATCATAAAATGTTCTTATTTAACATTTAGTCGGTCTAAAATAAGACTTTGTCATACATTAATAAATAGATAATATGTATACATATTTCTATCAAAGGGACTATATCATTGTATAAAAAAATTGAACATTTTATTATTTTAGATTATGTGTTTATTTTGATTTTATTTAGTGATATATATATATATATATTTATGGGTTTAAATATATCTTTAGAAGATATATATTTTAACAAGTATGATTGATTATATACGATAAAGAATTAAAACCAGTAAAAAATTATAATATTAGTATCTTAACAAGTTATGATTGATTATATATAGTAAAGAATTAAAATCAGTAACATATAATAATATTATTATGTTATTTTTAGACAATTTGGGTTTAGGTTAGTCAAAATGATTTCAATATCCCCGATTGATAGCACCATCCAAAAGCAAATAATTTCTATTATATGGTCCTTAGGATTGAGATTGATTATATATAGTAAAGAATTAAAATCAGTAACATATAATAATATTATTATGTTATTTTAATATTATGTTATTTTTAGACAACTTGGGTTTATGTTAGTTAAAATGACTTCAATATCCCCGGTTGACAGCGTCATTCTAAAGCAAAAAGTTTCTATTATAAGGTGCTTGGGAAAAAGCTGCATTATTAAAAAATAAAAATGAAATTTAATTTCTGAACATTTTAAAAATTGAAAAAAAAAGTTTTAAAATTCTGATTTCTATTTTAAAAATCGAAATGAAAGTTTGATTTTTTTTTATAGGAAATTACTTTCATTGCTATCATCAAAAATGATTTGTACATACTTCAAAATCCTAATCACCTAACATAAATGTTACACATGTTCCCCTTAATTCCGGTTTCGCCCAATCTCTACAAACTATACATTCAATGATTCTATCGAAAATATCTTAACCATTCTTTTCCTTCCCAAAGCTTTTTTTTCATTTCTCCAACTCTATAGAGCATAAATCGTCTCTGAAATAGCGATCTTCCGGATTTGAACCCTGCTGCCCTTACCCCTGCATTTCACAGCCAGGCATGTTTTTTCTTCTTCCCAGGTTGCTGGAAGCCTTCTCCAGTTCATCCATTTCAGGACCTTGCACCAGATCTCATTCATTTTTCCACACTCAAAGAATAGATGCTACAACGATTCATCTGTCACAAGAAACATACCCTTATTCTACTTTCATACCAAATTTCTTTAATCTTTCTTTGGTTTGGAGCCTATTTTGACAGCACATTCATAGTGTGAAGATAGCCCTTGATCTTGCCTGATTAGCAATGCAGATGTTTCTCCAAAACATATCCTCCATTTCTCCCCTTAGTGCTCTATACATGTCTCCAGTACGGAATTTGCTTACCTCCTTCATTCTCTGCTAAACCTCCATGCCACTGATCACATTCCTGCATTTACCAGCTCTTTTGAGTATCCAAGAGCTATCATTCGGGAACTTACAACTCATAACATCAACATCTGTAATATAGTAAGAGATTCCACAATGTTTTAATCACCATCGCCTCATTCCACTCCACAAGCGCAATCATATTTAAACCTCAATCTTTCTCCGGCGTACATATTTTGTCCCAAGAAACTGGTGACTTTCTCGTGATGAATTCACTTCCACTCCATAAATACAATCGACAAATGGCTTTCAAATGCTTCAATACTGCTTTTGGCAGGGGGAACACTTGCATCCAATAATTTGCAATTGCAAAGAGAACACTCTTTTTCAACTGCAAACGTCGTGTATAACTGAGTAAACGATCGCTCTAGTGTTGTATCCTGCTCACCATCTTCTCAACCAATGGCTGGCATTGCTACACAGAGAGTTTTCTACTCATAAAAGGAACACCTAAGTATTTAAAGGGGAGATTGTCGTCATAAATACTAGTTATCATCAATATCTCCTTCTTCAAATCATCCCCACAGCCTCTAAAAAATACTTTACATTTTGATTGATTCACCCTCATGCCCGTGGACTTAGTAAATTTAAAAAAAAAGCACTCATTAGTGTCTGAACAAATTTAACATCAGCCTTAGTCATCAGTAGCAAATCATCCACAAAACTCATGCTAATAATTTTCAGACTGTCACACCTGAAATGGTATTTGCACTCACAATTTCCATCCAATTTCATCAAACACCTATACATATATTCCATTATCAACACAAAAATTAAAGGGGACAGGGGGTCCCCTTGTCTCAACCCTCGTTTTGCTTGTATGAACTTAGTTGGAACACCATTGATCATATATTTGTAAGACACAGTCATCACACATTTCATGATCCAAATAATGAACATACCTAGGAATCCCAGCTCAATCAGAACAGTTTCAAGTGTTTTCCATTCTACCGCGTTGTACGCCTTTTGCAGGTCAATCTGAACCATACATCTCGTACCTCTAGTCTTCTTGTTATAGCCTCTAATAATCTCATAAGCTATCATCACATGATCTTAACTACTGCGTCCTGGAACAAATGTTGCTTGGATATAATGTACAATCTCTCCTATTACACCAATCAGTATTTTTGTCAAGATCTTCTATATGATTTTATAGAGCATTGTACAACATGATATAGGACTTAGATCTCCAAATTTCTTAGTTGTCTGCTGTTTTGGTATCAAAGAAGCCAATGTACTATTCACCGCCCTGTACAGTCGTCATTCTTCAAAAAAAATTCATCACATCCTTCATTACATTATCTTTAATAACTCCCCAATTAAATTTAAAGAATTTCGCACTAAAGCCATCAATTCCCGGAGCTTTCTGATCTCCAATCCCCTTTAAAGCTGCCCAGACCTCCTTTTTAGTAACCTCTACCAGCAGTTGTTTCCTTCCATCATTTCAAAGATCTTCCATTTCGCATAGCTTCAACATCAATGCCCCCCAACTTTTCAGTATTTTTTACCAATCAGCTCCTTATAGAATTCAAGTATTTCTATTTTCATTCCCCCTTGATCAGTAATTTGAGTTCTATCTTCTTTCTCCATTTTCAGAATTCCCAACATATTGTTCTTCATTTTTACTGATGCGTGGAAATATGCGTTGTTACCATCCCCCGTTCTTAACCATTCCACATTCGCTTTTTTGTTTTGCTATCTTCTCGTCAATATCATTGCATTTCATCAGCTCCTCCGTGCATTTTACTACCTTCACAATTTTCTCCTTGTCAAATCTGTGTGAAATAAGTTCCTGTTGTGCCAAAAATAAATCCTGCCTTACTTCCCCCAGTTTTTTTTTATCCTAGATAAGTGTTTAGTGTAAACTCCCAAAGTTGTCTGAAGCCTTAGAAACTTCCTCCAAACTACAAACATCGACCTGCCACCCATTTCTTTCCTCCAGTTTTCCTTGATCACCTTCAGTACTTCATCATTTTCAAGTAAACAGTTAAAATTTTTAAACTGTTTCCTCTGTTTGGCTTTCTCCTCATATACTTTGATTCTGAGCATAGCATGATGAGATACCCCGGCCTTTAAGATCTCCACCTTTCCATCCGGATACAACTGAAACCACTCCATATTTTTGATAGCTCGATCAATACTCAAATAAACAATCCCATCAGCTTGTCTATTCGACCAAGTGAAATAATCCCCCAAGCTATCGCATCCAAATAATCCAACTTGGTTCATCATTACTTCAAGGTCCTAGTACTCATTAATATGTACATCATTCCCACCTATTCGATCATTTACAGACAATAAGTTGTTAATATCCCCCATCAAAAGCCAGGCACTGCCCTGAGTTTTACTCTTCAACTTCTCAATGTCTTTTCATAATCTTTTCCTATTTTTCCTTTAGTTAGCAGCATAGATAGTTGTAAACCAATGAATTAGTACATCATCAAGCCACACACCCCCCACATGGATCATCTTATCAGTCACTCCAAACAACTTCAAACTTACTTTAGATTTATCCCACATAATCCACAATCTTCCATTCAGGTGAGCCACATAGTTGTCCACATAACTCCAGTGTGAACCCATTTTGCTCTTGATTTCCTCCGCTTTTTATTTTTTTTACTCTAGTTTCAATGAGTACAACCAGCGTAAGTCAATTTTTTTGAGACAGGAAGAAATCTCTTTGTTCTTGGCTGCTTTATTCAACCCCTTTATATTTCACGTAACAATCATGGAACCTTGCCATAAGAATTAGCATAATCACTTTAAATCCTCTGATTCTCAGACTCAATTATCTTCTTGAACCTGTCTTCTTCCACAATACTCTCCCCCATATGCTCTACAATAATATCCATGGGCTGCTTACCTATGTTCCTTGATCTCTCAATCTTCCATTCCTCCACCTTATCCTTCTTTTCATCACGCATATCCGATCCCCTTTTGTCTATAGCAGATTTCTCATCCACCTTCTTATGCACTTCTTTTCTCTGCCATTTTTAACAATTTTCTTCTCAGTTATAGACCCCCTACATTGATGCCCTCCAGTTTGACATACATCACAAAATGCAGGTTTCCATTCCAGCTCTACGTCTCGTTTCATCTTTATCCTGTCTATATCCTTAATACTTACACTTCCAGACAACTTATGAGATATATCAAATTTCAATCAACAATCTCGCATATGATACCCTTAGTTTATTCTTCGTGCATTCATAAGTACACAACGACTTACCAAGGGGACAACCAATTTTACCTAGACTTTTCGGACCCCAAAGGTAGAGAGGAAATTTTGGGAACTTCACCCATAAAAGAACTGTACGCATCATGTCCTCCTTCATCGAGAAATCCTTCTTCCAGATATGCAGAAACATTGCTCTGTTAAAGATTGTGTAGGGGCCCTTACTTAGCACTGCATCCCTGTCTTCCCTGTTCTTAAAGCTCATAATAAAATACCCATCATCATTATACAGTAATTCAGGCAAAGCTAAAAACGACCAGAACTGCACCACAAACCTTTTAACAACATTCATAGTCAAATATTCATCCTAAACATACATAATCAATTAATTCTACCAATATTTGAGCTCAGATTAAACATCATCTAGCTCTATCTCTACTTCAATTTCACCATCAATCACAGTAGGAGCAATAAAATCAATTCTCATACCATTAGAGTAAATCCTATTTCCACTTATAACATCAACCCATAATTTCTCCTTCTTTTCAGCTACAAGATCATCCTTAAGATTAGGGTTATCCAGATTTATCTCATGATTTTTTTATTTCTCTGCATCCGATCCACTTTCATTTGCCTCCATTAGTTCCTCCGTTGCTTCATCTTCATGACTGATAACCTCTGTGATCTCCTCCTCAATCACAGCTCTATTCCACTTCGACGATGAAAAAGGTTACCCCTCTTTTTTGGCCCACCTCTCCCTCGTTTCATGGTCGCAGATAAAACACCATTATTGTGTGAAATTCACCCGCACAGTCATTCTCCCAACTTAAAAAATGCATCTATGTAATGTTTTTGATTTTAAAAAAAATAGAAATTACATTCTTTTAAAAAATACATGGTTCTTTTTAATTATGATTCATAAAATAATTTTTAATAGTTCAAATTTATTTTAAATATTAAAAAAATTCTATTAAAAATTACAAGTGTATTATTAAATATTACATTTCAATTTATTTTGGTAGGTAAATTTATTTAAATTAAATATTGAAAAATTAATGAGTATGATAGAAAAATCAAGTGGAGTCGATTGAGTGGTTTCAACCACTGTGGAGAGAAATATTGAGTTGTTTCTTTGTGGTTCCAGTTGATGAGGTGGAAGAGAGAGATTGAATATTTAATAAAATGAAACCACAGTTTCGATATTGCACATGTTCTTCATGGCAACACATTTGGACATCGCATGCTTTCAAGCTTTTAAGTTTTCGTCCTAAAAGCTTGAGTTACTCTTCATTCGAAAAATAAAATAAAACTGAACTACTAATCCTTTATAATTGACCCATAGATATTGTATCTGTTCTATTCATTGGTAGAACCGAAGTGGAAGGTTGTAGAGATCTGCGAAACTCACCGATAAGCAGTTGGTCAGCAGTCTAAACAACAAGACAGACGGTGGTTGAGAAATGGAGAAGATTAGGGTAGAGCGTTGTGTGCATTATAACTTCTCAGTTATGTGGAGTGGAGACTTAAAGAGTTTTTGTTTGCCTTCCAAGTAGTGAAACATTATTCCACGAGTTCAAAACGACGCCGTTTTAGTACATGGAAGGCAGGGGAAAAAACTAAACTAGTTTTAAACGACGTCGTTAAAGTGCTAGGTAAATTTTTTAAAATTCTTTTTACAAAAGATACAACGTCTTCTCCAATTGGTGGGGGGAACCGCAGATGATTTTCCAATACGGTGTCGGGCTCCTAATACCGCTACCTTCGCCACCAGATTAAGGGGAGGTTTGCGCCCTACCTCACTCCCCCTTAATTCTGCATATGATTTTAATTAAAATTTTCAACTTTGACTTTTGAGTGTTGTTGGCAGAGAAACTGGTTCGATTGCTATTAAAAATTTAATAGATCTAAATGAAAAAATATCCATTAATTTTGCAAAAGAACAAAGGTTAATTTAATGAAAGTGGTCGGGCATCACCCGGTACTAGGACTAGGATTTGGACTCTATAAATGTACGGTCAACTTTGTTCGCATGAGCTCAAGTTGGACGTTATCTAGACTGTAATTTCTTTATTATAAAATAAGAGCTTTGAATTTTTCTGATGGTTAGGTCCCTTTCCATCAATTAGCGGGAGATTAAAATATAGAGTTAATAATAACCCTCTCCAAGTGGTATGATTTTTGTAGGAAACAAATTAATATTTTTAATGCAATATTATGCTTTTTTATTGTATCTTTAATTTGTAATAGTACAAACGATCAGTCTGATTGACTTGTAATTTAGATATCCTTACAATATATTGATTGTTTCTAGAAACTAGTTATATTAAATGTCATTTCCACTCGTTATAATTGCCGCTGGACATTTTTTCCACAATTTATGAATGGTGATTTCAATAAAAAAATACGTAGAGTTTGTCTCACACTATGACACTTTCGAAACTGAAAGAAAAGGAGAGCGAGGAAGAATTACCTTTAAAATGAAAATCCATCAATGACATTTTAAAAATAAAATCCAATCACATTTAAACTTTTAAAAGGGCTTCGTAAATTTTCTTGATTCAAATAAAAAAACAAAAATTAATGAATAGTTACAGTACTTGCTATTCATGTGAATTTTCACCGTCTTTGCATGGATTGATCTCGTACTGAACTGAATTGTAAATAAATGTAATAAAATATGGCAAAACTATAAATACAAAGAGATAAAAAAATAAAAAAATAAAAAATGAATTGAATTGAATAGTTTATGATTTTTCTAAAAATAATAAGACCTTAATATTGTTATAGTGAAATTGTAGTTGTGGAAATTGCAATCGATATACCACCACTGTCCCTAGTCAAAGGTTCATGTTACCAATATGTACGGACATTTATACATGTTGATGTGGTGGGAAAAGTGAAAAATTGAAATGATTTAGCTAAATTACAGCTGCAAATTTCATTTCAAATAAGTAAATAGTCAAAATAGGAAACTTTGATAGGTACTACTCCCCATTCCAATTCAAGCTGCAATTTAACTATTCATTTAGTAAAAACTTCTTAACCTTGACCCTGAAATTGAATAGGTGTATAAATATAAATTTTATTGAGTGATGCCTTGTTAAATTCGTTATAACATATATTTTCATAATATCAACTTTTTACAAGTTTTAACTATCATTAACAAAAGATATTAAGGATCAAACATTTTTTGAATCAACTGTTGAAAGTCAAAGTGTGCAGATTGAATTGGGACAGGGGGAGTAACAAAAATCAGTAGTAAAAACCTTTGGTTGGGAATCCGTTGTTAGAAAGACGGTATTTCCATAAGTCATAGAAACACCAAGGATTAAATTACAAATTAGAATAAATGGGTCATAAACTTTATAAATACTGCACATTAAATAATAATTTTTTAAATTGCGATATTTTTTTAAACCTTTTTATTATTCTAATTAAATTCGTCTTTTTCCTTGGTTGGATGGAAGAAATAATATAAATGTAGTAGTGGCATCCATTATAAGCTCCAAAACAGTAATAAACATAATCTTTCTTGATCTTCAAGTCAAAGCATGTTTAGTTATGATCATTAATTAATGCACTGGCTAATTAGACCTCCACAAACCTCATGGCACGTAATTAAACTTTCAATAACTCAATGATGTGAGCCCAACCAACCACCATGCCGGCCTAATTGCACTTGAATTGAACCGGTCTCTGATCCCCAATTATTTATTTTTTTAATTTTACTTCACAGAGTTTATATTGCAAAAATGATTAAACATTACTGCACTTGATGATGATAATACAGGGGGGACAACATTGAAGAGAAAGACTCAATCCACTTTTCTTTTCTGTGCTCATATATCAAATCCCCAATTCTTCTGGTAATTTGTCTTACGCTCCTGTCTCATGCGATCAATATTCTTGATTTCCCGCGACAAGCTTTTTGAGCATATTCTCTGCTTTTCAGCCTTTCTGCAGATATGGCTTTTGTTTCATCGAAGGAACAATTGATGCCATAGAATCGTCGCTTTCAAAGGGCTTACATAAATTGATCCGAAATCGAAGAAGGAACTGATCGAGCTTCTTACAATGAGGGACTTCCCTTCTTGTTTCAGCGAAAGCGGAGTTCAGATCATCGATTCTTCTTCATCCCAATCAACTCCATTTTCGACCCCTCATAGAGCTTCACAAAACCTCGTCACCTGCGTGTATGAATGCCGATTTCATGGGCTTTCGCGCTTCATCACCATCGCCTGGTCGAGGACTCTAATGGGGCAAGGAGTTAGCATCGGAGTTCAAACTACGACCAACGATTACCTCTGCAAAGTCGAAATCAAGCCGTGGATTTTCACAAGAAGAAAAGGGTTCAGAACTACACGATCCAATTCCAATTCCGATGCAATTGACGTTTACTGGGACTTTTCTATGGCGAAATTCGGGTCTTCTTCGAGCCCGGAACCGAAAGAAGGGTTCTACATAGCCATTACGTTCAACCAAAACCTCGTGTTGGTTCTCGGGGATCTGCACCTCCAGCTGCAGAAGCAAATCAACAAGAAGCTCGCAATGCATCCGAACTTTGCTTCAGTATCCGGGTCGGGTTCTAACGCGGTGTTGGTTGCGAAGAGGGAGCACATCTTCGGGAAGAAGAAGTACGAAGTGAAGGCGAAGTTTAATGATACGGGTCGGGTCCATGACGTTTTAATCGAGTGTGAGACGGAAAAAGTGAATGACCCGTTTCTCGCGGTCAGCGTCGATGGGAAGGTGGCGTTGCGGGTGAAGCGGCTCCGGTGGAAGTTCCGGGGGAACGGGACGATTCTGGTGGACGGAGTGGCGGTTCAGGTGTACTGGGATATTCATAGCTGGTTTTTTGGAAATGTGTTGGGGAATGCTGTTTTTATGTTTCAAACGTGTGTTTCCGGTTCGGGTCATGATGATGAGGATGGGCAAGGGTTTTCCTTGGTTTTGTATGCTTGGAAGACTGAGTAGAGTTTTTTGGGAGTGTTGTTTGTAGAATTTGGTGTGATCTATACATAAAAGTTTGGTACCAGTGAGTTTTAATTATGGAAAGAAACAATTGTGTCTCTCATGTTTGCATATGCTTAACCCCCCACCCACCACACACCTAAGCCTTTTGAGAATGCAATGTTCCTATTTGATAAAAAAAATGAACTAAACAAAAATGAAGTGCAGCTGACTATGTAAGTTGTAAAAATTATAGCCCTATTGGATTCATTCAAAAATTCAAAAATGGTTAAATGTTTTTTTAACCCTACCTTTATGATTAAAGTGTTAATATAACCCTGTAAAATCAGAAAGTACCAAACTAATCCTATCTTTAGCATGAATTGTGCTGATATATCCTTCCGACCACATTTTGACGTTGACTTACTTATTTGGAAAATACATATTATCCCTCGGACATTTCAAATTAATTTTTCTTCCAATTTTGCGCCTTGGGTGCATCTCTGCTACTCATTGCTTCTGCTCCTACTCACTACTCGTTTTTAGCGATTTGCTCCCGATTTGCTTCCAACCACCAGCCAACTGTTGCTTCGCGATTTGCTCTGGCGGAGATTATTTGCTCCGACCTCCCGATTTGCTCCACCGCCTGTAGCAAGAAGAAAATATGGAGGGTGAGGAGGGTTATGTTGGTCCTTTTGTTTTGTTTTTCTTTTTTTATCCAGGGACAAAATGATCATTTCCTTAATTTCTGAACAAAATTCTCATTGATAATCGTAGTCAATGCATTTTAGGGTTATATTAGCACATATTTCATAAAATTAGGGTTATTTTGGCACTTTCTAGTTTTACAGGGTTGTATTAACACTTTCAATCTAAAGTTAGGATTATTTTGACACTTTACTCTTTTAAAAAATTCCCCTCAGTTACCTGCGTTCAGTAAACTAAAATGCTTCAATCTCATCGATAGAATATTTAGCAATGCATTATAACCGTTGGATGTACAAATAATCTATCCATAAACTAGACTAACGATTATAATGTGTGACTAAACTTTCAGTCGACGAAAATATATAATTTTCCTTTAGTAAATGAAATAAGCTAAATCCCGTCCTATTAAGACTATAACAACTTATGTTTCACATTTTATTTCTTAGTCATGTGTTTAAGGAAGTTCTTCTTTGGGAAATAATAGTCCGCCGGTATATGTTATGATTATTTTATAATGGTACTATACAAATTAAATTATCCTTACATTTATCAAAATGTTAAATCTTTAAAACATATTTCCTCCATTCAGTTAACATTGACATGCTTACTATTTTGGGGTATTTTTTTAGTTTGGCACTCTTTGCCTTTATACTAAAAATGAAAAAAATATAGATGAATGTAAACCATTCATTTTACTTTTCATACACTCAATTTAATCTCCACCACCCATTTAGCATCTTATAAATTCTTGTGTCGAAAAGTGACGTGTCACACTAAATTGAATGAATGGAGTATATTAAAGAAAAGGGTGGACAATGTGAAACTAAAACTGGTTAATTTGTCAGATAGAATATACCGTATTTGCCGCAAACCATCTTGCCGCAGCCCTTCTCCTAAAAAAAAATTCCCCATCTTCTCATTAGAGGAGATGGCGAACAAGAGTTTATTTTAATTCATGTATTTATTATTGAATAAGTAAGAGATTTGTCTCGACAGATTAGTTTTGTTCTTCAACCTTATCAATAGATCGTTGTGTTCATGATGATAACTCGATTTAGTTGTTCACATTGATGTATTGTTCTCGAACTACTTGTACAGATCGTGTGTTTGCAATTTTGTTTGTTGTTATATTTTTGTGTTTCCATTAATTTGGGTTCGTCAAATTTGTGTTTTTAAATGTGTTTATAGTTTGAACAACGTAGATCGTGGTTGGATCAAGTTTGTTACATTTGTAGAAAATCACTGTTTGACGCAGTGATATTGATGCGTGATACAGTCCTCTTTGCCAATTGGTTATGATTCCTGCGGGAAACGAGTTAATATCCACGAGAGCGGTGTTTCAGTTTTTATTGGATCTCTTATGTGTAATAGTACAGACGATCAGTCTGGTTGACATGTAATTTAGATCATTATTGCTAAAGGCTAATTAGGTTGGATGTCAATTCCACTCATTGCAATCGTCGCTGAGCGTTTTTCCAGCATGTTTGAATGATTAATTTTTTTAATAAAAAACGGGTTAATTTGTCATATATATATGAAATGAAAATATTGAGAATTAATTCAAGTTTGTTGTCGATTTGGTTGTCAAAGTTGAAGGATTGTTTATTAATGGTCAAGAGAGACGTGGATAACTTGTTTATAAAATTTAATAAAGTAATCTTTTTATAACATGGACATATTGCCAAATTAAGATATATTCCCACCGTTCCACCATTATAAATATGATATAATATATTTATAATAAATGTATCATGTGAGAGATTATTAGATTCGTTTTAACATTTATTTTTTAAATATTAATATTTTATGTCAAATTGTTATATGTACATTAATTGAAGTTATTGACGGTTAAATATAATCATTGAAAACTAAAAAAAGAAGTAAATATATCAATAATGAAACACAAAATTACAGAGCATACAAAATATTTCGTCTTGTTTAATTTGAAAGAATGGCGGCAAAACACTCAGGCATCAAAGTAAAACGGAAACTGAAATAAGTGGTAATTTGGTCCGTCAATCACTCAATAAACACTGCAGTAACCGCCACGGGATCCACCCCCGTTAACCGCCTTCCCCATTCCAGTACTCTGCTGCACTCATCTGATCAAGAGGAAGAAAATTTACCGCCAAGAACTGATGTCAGCAATGGCGGATACTGCCGCCGCCATCCAACTCTTCATCCTCCTCGTGACCGCCGTTCTCGTCACCTTCTCCGCTGCACCGGAGCCACACGAAGTCAAATACTCGCCATCGCTATTCGCCGACGTGCTCTCCAGTCTCGGCTTCCGGGACATGTCAATCACCGCCGCGAATGCAAACCTCTCCCTTTCTTTTCCGGCCACCATCTTCGTCCCCACCGACGCTGCCGTCATGACGTGTCCGGCCTGTTCCCTGCCTCTCCTGCTCCAGGAGCACTCCATTCCGGGGCTCTACACGCTCAATTTCCTCCGAAAATTGGCATTCGGAACGAAGATCGGAACCCTAGCCCCCAACCGCTGCCTCACCATCACCGCCTCGCCGTGGAAGCCCAACGAACCGACGTCGTCTCGGAAGGTCTTCGTCAACGGCGTGGAGAGCACCAAACCGGACCTGTTCAACAATGGCCTCGTCGTCATCCATGGCGTCCACGGCTTCATCTCTCATCTCTCGCCGGATTCGTGCGCCGTGGAAAGGATGAACACTCTATCCTTCTCCGACCCGCCGCCGCACGCGGCAGAGTTCTTTATCATGCGGTTCGTGCTGAAGGAGGCCACGTTGCGCCTCCGTGTAAACGGGTTTAGTCTCTTGAGTCTTGCAATTCGGGTCAAGTACCCAGAACTCTCCAAACTCAAATCAATGACGGTTTTCGCCCTTGACGACGCGTCCATCTTCGCCGGAGGCGCAGGGCATTCATATTTCACCGACTTGATGCTGCACATCATCCCTGATAAGCTCCTGAGGCGTTCCGATTTACAGAAACTGCCATTGGAGACTGTATTGCCCACCATGGAGTCCGGGCAGAAGCTGGCGGTTACCACCGCAGGCGGCGGCGGGGTTCTACATCCGCTGAGGGTTAATTTCGTCAAGATTAGGGACTATGATGTGGTAAGTAATAACAGGATTGTGGTTCATGCTCTGTCAACGCCGTTCCCTCGCCTTCGTTATCTGAGTACCCAAAAACGAGAGGTGTAGTGCCGGCGCCGGAGCTGGTGGCGCGTGTGACAACAGCTCCGGTGATACCCAGTTGACTAAATACTAGGGTAATTACTGAAGGTGTACATGCCCTTTTACTGAAGGTTAGAATTGTACAGAAGAGTACTATTAATTTTCAGTTTCATTTGCTGGGCAATTGCACAGATTGATAAGAGGAAAGAGCATAGGTGCTTACAGTGCATTAGTTGAATCTTGTATGTATTGATTTGTCATGCTATTATGCTAATTGATTGGCTGAATGGAATAGAATAGATGCCAGCTTCTTCTCCATTTTCAGTAGCATGTGGTTCGTTTTGTGGGCTAAAGTTGTTCAATTCAACTTTACTTTCATTCTGAACATGTAGTTCAACTACTCCCTCCGTCTCACACTAACATTCACATAATTTTTTCCACGATATCTAAGAAATATCTTTGAACAATAATATGTTTAACTATGTACAATAACGACAAATAAAAGTTAATATTTAAAAACGGTTTACTACGACGAATCCAACAATATCGCATACGATGATAATATTGTTTATATATCTATTCAAATATGAGGTCAAAGTTTGATATCAAATAGTATGTGTAGTTTAGTTTGGTACAAAGGTAGTAGTTTTTTTTGTGGGTTGAGTTCACGGTGTCAAAAATTTCTATCTCAAGTATGTAAATCAGGTCTCTTTGCATAGAGATATGGCTATGTATCTGAAACTGAAGAAGAGGGGATTTGATTTTTTTTTTATAAATCATTTCGGGGTGAAAGGACCTTGTGGTGGACTAGAATTGCTACCCTTGAATTCTTGATGAACTGGCCGTTGTATTTTTCTTCTTCAATAGAAATAGAAGTAATCCCTTTGTCCCACCTCAATTTGTAGAGAGATATTGAGGT
>JAULKM010000007.1:1214038-1228248 GCA_032355605.1 Rubia tinctorum
AACGGAGGGAGTACTTCCGTTGCTCAATTCATCATAAAATATATTTATAAATTATTGTCACAAAGTCTTGTTTTAGGCAGTCTAAAGTTTAGGCAGGGTATATTATGCAATTAATAGTAGTTTAAATTAGGGTGGGGTTCTTTTTAAAATAGGCTGACAAAGTGGAGGGTTTGTCGCGCAATTTCAGGAATTTTGCTGTTGGTATATATATTAAATTTAGATTTTGAATTTCATTTATTTCACTCGTTTTCAATTTCCCAAAACACACAGTAACACGGAGTAACTGCCTGAAAACCTCCGAAAACCGCCAGAAATTACTGGTAATCGTTAATTTTCTCCAGACATTGCTGCGATTCGCTGTATTTCGCCGGATATTCACTGAGTTCCTTCAATTTCTTTGTTTTTTCATTGTTTGATTTCAATTCAACTGTGCGTTTTCCCCCTAATTGTTGTTTTGTACATTTTTTGTTGAAGATTATGGCCCGCACGAAGCGTGATGAGGTTTCTCCATCAAAATCGCAGTTGGAACATATTTCGGGTTCAATTTCGTTTGTATTTGCTGTTTGTGTGTAATTTTGTCGTTGCTGAATTGCAGTTTGAATGTTCTGATGAGGTCTGTTTGTAATTATTCGAGGTTCGACGTATGTGATTTTGAGGTTTGTGTTTTGCATGTCGAGGTGTGCATTTTGGTGATTTTATTGATGAGATTTACCCTTTAGTGTTTGACATTCATGTGTTGATATTGATTATCATGATTTAGTATTAGATATATTGAGGTTTATACCAAAATTATTGAGTTTTGTAATTTGTGGTTTATTTTAATTAATTGAGGATTGATTTATGTGATTTTATCATTGAAGTTCATGTCTAACATGTTGAGGTGTTAATTTTGGTAACCTTTTGATGAGGTTTTATCTTTACTGTGTTGACATTTTTGTGTAGTTGCTGAGGTTCATGCTACATTTATTGATATTTATCATGTGATGATTGATTTATGTGAGTTTAGTTTTGAGGTTCTTGTCTTGGATGTTTAGTTGTGCTTTTTGGTAACCTTTGATGAGGTTTTCCCTTTACCGTTTGACATTTATGTGTAGCTGCTGATGTTCATGCTAAATTTATTGATGTTTTGTCATTTGATGTTGATTTATATGAATTTAGTTTTGAGGTTCATGTCTAATATGTTGAGTTGTGGTTTTTAGTAAGTTTTTTTATGAGGTTTGCTCTTTACGGTTTGACATTTATGTGTAGCTGCTGAGTTTCATGCTAAATTTATTGATTTTTTCATCCGATGTTGTTCTAATTTTAACAGCACCTTCTGATTCAGCTATTGTTAGACCTCGGCGTTCTACACATACACGTACACAAATTGACACAATGCAAAATTATATAGGTAAACTGAATTTACCTCAGACTAGTTCGTCGAATCATGTACATGTTGAGGAGTATGTTCCAATTGTACGCTGGCAACCAAAGAGAAAGGTAGTTGGTGGTAGAAGAAGAAGTTCTAAAGAAATTTTGCATTCGATGACAAGAATTATGAAGTCTCAGCATATGCAGAGAATTTCTAAAGATGGAGGTGCTGATTTGAAAAAATTACTTGATGCTGAATCAAGTTTGGATGCTGGTTGTAAGTGTTTGATTGTGTATTTTTGTTGGTTTTTGCTTTGTTGTTGCTATTTTTTGCACTTTGTTGATGGTTTTTTTGGATACAAGTTCAGATGTTGGTGTTGAGGTTGATAAGGTTCATGATGATGTTTCTAACAATGAAAATGAAGTTTTCCTTACTGCTCGTGACAAGGATGTGACGAGGATGGTTAGTATTTCGTATTTCATGTTACAGTTTCTCTTCTTTTATGTTATCTTTATCTGTTTGTTGATTTTTGTGTTTTAGGGTTTTGGTATAGGTTCAATTGTTTTTGAGACTACTGTGAGTCGTAAGAAGCTTAAAATGGATGGTTGTGGAACTTTTAATGCTAGTTCTTCTGGTCATGAGGCTCAAGATGTGGCTTCTGATGTTAATATGGCAATTTTTGATGATGTTGTTGCTTCCGTTGCAGTTAAGAAAGATGTTGTTCCTGGAAATGTTGCAGAGGGTTGTAAGTTATTTATGTTTTGGCTTTTCATCTTTGTTTGTCGATGCTTCTTTTTTCTCTTGCTTATTTTGTTTTTTTCAGGCTCCACTATGGCTAGTTTTGAAAACATTGATGCTCCAGTTGTTCAGATGTCAGTACCTGATTATGATGAGATTCCATCTACTCCTGTTGAGGTTCCACCAGTCCCCGCTGATGTGTCACCAGCTCTAGTTGAGGTTCCACCATGTCCTGTTGTGGTTCCACCGCCTGCAATTTCTGCTTCTGAGGTACCACCAGCTTCTGGTGAGGTATCACCTATTGAAAGTTCTTCAACTGCTGATGGTGGGGCTACTTGACCTGCACTAAATTATTTGTTTAATTTAGTGCTTTTTTGATGTTATTGTGTTTATTTCATAGGAGCATGTTGTTATGGCTCCTCGTAAAGTTTTCCATAAACGTGGAGTAGTTAAAAAAGTTCTTCCTCTGTCCAGCATGAGGAAAAAGATTAGCCCATAAGGTTCTACATGAATGTGATGTTGTTTCTAGTAAGTTTTTTATGTGTCTTGTGACTTTTTTTATGAAGTTGTTTTTCATGTTATTTACTTTTTCTTCTTGTTTTTTTTATACAGGTCCTAAATGTGATGCTGAGTTGAATGTTGGTTCAAGAATGTTGTCTGGTACTGTAAATGTAGATTCAAATTGCAATGAGGTTAATAAGGATTCAGATGAGGTTCCTAAGAAGTCTGATGATGTTGTGATGAAGAAATTCAAGAGCATGAGGAAGAAAATGGTAGCTCATAGGGTTCTACATGAATGTGATAATGTTTCTAGTAACTTTTTTATGTGTCATGTGGCATTTTTTTTATGTTGTTTATTATGTTATTTAACTTTTTCTTGTTCTTGTTTTTTTATATAGGTCCTGAACGTGATGCTCAGTTGAATGTTGGTTCAGGAATGCAGTCTGATGCTGCAAATGTATATTCCAATGAGAATGAGGTTAATAAGGATTTGAATGAGGTTCCTAAGAAGTTTGATGATGTTAATCCAAAGCTACCAGAAAACTTTTTGAATGCTGCTGTGAAAGGTGATTTTTGATGTTTTGCTTTACTTATTTCCATTGTGTTGTTTTTATTTGTATTTTTAATCATATTTCTTGATTATATTTTTTTCATGTTGCTTGCTTTGTAGTTGCGTTAAATTTTGCAAGTGATGTGCATTTAGAGGATATTCAGTTGGCAGAATTTAGAAATGAGGATGTAGAAGAAGCTCCTAATAAGGAAGATGATATTCAGTTGTCTCAGCTTAAAAAGAAGAAGTTTGATCCTGTATTGAATGTTAAACAAGTGAAGGAGTCCAAGGCTACTCCTTCTGGGACTGACAAGGGTAAAGATAAGGTTTTTGTGAAGGGTATGCAGTGTAAGGATGAAGCTTCAATGAATTTGACGGTAAAGATGAGGTCTTCAAGTAATTTGAAGGTAAGGCACTGAAACTGGCATCCAAAAACTGAATGAAGCAGGCAGTCCTAAGGGCAATGAAGAATGTCCCACTGTTCCACTTCCTGAATTTGAAAGGCTTCCAGATGACTATTCTCTCGTTGTCTACACTTACTCATATTGATGCAATGATCAAGGATGTGTTTGAGAAAAATGCAAAGGTTGTTGTGGTTGTTGGGGGCTTCTGATGTTCAATCATTTGATCTTTCTAGGTTAATTAATAATAATAGCCAAAATGATGATGGGATTCTATAGTTGTAGCATCTTTTGGTTTAAGATATGTAATGTTTAGTTGATGAATGGAAGATTTTAGATTATTTGTGTTGAATTTTATTTTGGTTGGTGAATTTCAAGAATGATGATTTGAAGTATGTATTTAGTTCCTTTTTTTACCAGATTGTGTTTGGTAGTTGCAGTTCCTTTGTTAGATAATGAGGTTCATTTTCTTAATGGTGACATTGTATGATTTTAATGCTCAGTTTTTTTAATTGTTCAAATTTTATGTTTTTAATGGACTTTTTCAGTTGTTGTAATCATTTTATCTAACCAGTTATGTTTCTTGCTTCCAATAAGAACCATCTTCAAATGTATAAGCAACCTCTTCAACATGTTTTTTATTAATATCTTTGGTATAAGCCAAGTAGTTGACAGTGTATGAGTTTTATGTTTTTTTGTGATGACGTTCATTCTTTTTTTTAATGTTTTTATTAATAACATAATATAAATGGAAAATATAATTAAAAAGGAACACACTTCCCATGTTTTATGGAAGTTGTGAAAGTAGTGGAGGAGTGGAGAATGTGACAATGGAAATCATGAGATAATGCATATTTTGTAGTAGTGAAGCGGGTGTGTTAGTGATGCTAGAAAATAAGGGATATATATTCAGTATATATTTGATTAATTGAAGTTTCTATTAACGGTAATGAGTTTCTTTTAAATGATATTGACGTTTCTTATTCCACTGTTTAATTATTGCTAAAAAGTTTTTTCCCTCTTCCCTCTTCCCAACAGTTAAACTCTTCAAATTCTTCTCTTTCTATATTAATTGAAATATTAGCTTTTGCATTCTACCTTTTTCACTAAGATTTTGCATTCAGCTTTCTATACGTACTTCACTCTTTGAAAATGGCTTCTGATGGTTCTTTCTTTTCCGTTGAAATCCTTTTAGAAATTTCTTTTCACCTTCTTCTCTTCTATGATTTTCTTTCAATGAGAGGAGTATGCCAATTTTGGCGCAATGCAGGCTATATGAATTCATTCAATGGTTTTTTGCTCCCTATGTTGATGGTTCCAATGGTCCCTGATGGTGCTGAACGTTACTTCTTCTGCTTGATGAAGATAATTTTTTTGACGAGGCTTCATCTTCCGAAATTTGAAGGCAGAATGTGTATTAAGGTACGTTTCGGGTGGTTGCTTGTGTTATAGTGAGGTGAAAGATTTTTTGTTCAACCCGTACTCAAATACCAGAATGCAGCTCCCTCACTGTTATGATAATTTTCTCGATGGAGGTAACTACACTAGGAAGGGTGCAGTATCAGTTAATCCGGGTTCTGCTTCTACTTTTCATCTTAGGGTTGTTTGTTTGGATGAAACTTTAGGAATTTATAGATCTGTTGATCATACATGGTCTAGAATTGAAGCTGGTGTGGAATTTATTGATGTTCATTACTACAATGGTAGATTTTACACCGTTTCTAAAACTGAAGGTGGTGTTACAACTATTTGGTATTGCGACCCCTTTGGGGCAGAATTTGATGAGGTTCATGTTGGTTGCTGATATTCCTGGGTATTGTTACAACTTTCACCATGCTGAGTATTAGTTGGTTGAATTATCCAATGGAATGCTTGTTTTGGTTAGGGTACGCCAATCTTTTGTTACTTCTTTTGAAATATTTGAAATAGATATTGAGAATAGACAGTTTATGGTGATTCATGGGTTGGGAAGTGATACATTGCCTTTAGGTAACAATGCAGCTTTCATGGTGGATTCGTCATCAGCTCCCTAGGGTACATTGAATCTGAATTGTGTCTACTTTAATGGTCGATTAATGCATGAACTTTTTTGGGGTGGTGGAGAGAGGCATGCTTCTACTTATGAGTTTGAAGATGGAACGATAGAGGTTTTAAATCCTAGTCTTCCTGGTCGCTCCGTTTACGGATACAAGTCGTTGTGAATTGTTATTTATTCTGATTAGTTTTATGTATTTCAAGTTTATGTTGTAATCTAAATATTTTATTAATGAAGAAGTTCCAGTTTATGTATTGAGCTTCATTCACTATATACTGATGTTCCTCTGCGGACTTTGTACACCTTTTATTTTGGAAATAAAGTTGTTTCAGAAATGAACTTAAATACAACTGCTATGTAAGCTTAAAAACAAATTGGAAACATCAATTTCAAAAACTGTAACCTCAACTTGTATTATTGAAATGTCAGCAGAATTTTTTAAAGTGGTTTGCTAGAAGTTATTGATGTTCCTCTACAGGAAATGAGGTTCTTACATAATAAAACGATGTTCTCACAATTTCAACTGAATATACATTCACAGTACTTCCATACAGTATAATATAAAAACTCTAAAATTACAACTCCATGTTGACACAAAACAGATTAAAACAGGTGTGTATTTGGTGTCTTGGATCCAAATTCATCGGCACTTGGCCTCTTCCTTTCAATTGGTGATTTTTCTCTTTTGCTTCTTCTCTTTGTCTTTGTGTATTCTGGATTAAGGACGGTTGGTGCAAGTATGAATTTTGTTTGTGTTGTCGTGCTGGTTTCTAAAAATGTAGTGTCTTCGACGATGTGTGAGGTTAGGGCATTGATGGTGGTTGAGTGTATATCAAAAATTTCTTCTAATATTCTTCTTGCTTCAATGTTTTCCTCACTCTTCAACACCAAATTGTAGAATATCCTTGCCATCTGTAGATGCCATGGTATTATGTCTCTCAGTTTTGGAGCCTAGCAATCAAGGAAACATCGTTGATAAGTCTATGGCCATGTCAGTCTGGAAGAACATCAGAATTTAAAATGGGAACATTATTGAAAATAATGGAAACCTCATTCAGTATCATAGGAATATCAACAGAAGTACCAAAACATCTCAGATACTGATCATGCTACTATTTAATTTAGAAAAGGTCATCTAGAATTTAGTAAACAATATAATTGAAACTGAAAACATCTCTATTGTAAATATTAATATCATTTGGAATTTTATAAATATTGACAGTTTCTATTACATGTTTTGTGCCTGTGCTCTTTGTCTCATTGTTCCATATTTCCATTTTTTCCATCTTAGTCAATCTCAAGCTTATGTACTTGTCTGAGATTCTTGGTTCGTTGAACATGTGCAATACACGTAGGCTACGCTGCAGAAGAACCCGACTTCATCAAAGTATTTATAGGAACATTTTACTTTTGCTTGTTGAGTTGTTGTTGGCTTTGTGTATAGAACTAATTCTGGTCTTGAGTTACTGGTTTCGTGCAAAACTTCATAAATGCATAGGGTTCCTCCGTTCATTCCCAAATATGCTCTTGATGGTATTCTGATATCCCATTGTAGCCTGAAATCTTTGTAGATCCTGTGTGTGTAGATTCTTGATGCGTGTTTGAGGATTGCTGGACCTTCTTCTTCTTCTTCTTTTGGTCTTGCTTTGGAATAGTAGAATTATTTCTCTATTACCTTGGTTCTCCAGTTGTGGATTATGGCACAGTAAATCTGATAAAATTTGACGAGTGTTGTAGTTTTTGATGCTTTGAAATTGACAACAACATTTGTACTCTCACTTCTTTGTGAAGACAATGTCCTAGCTGAGAAGTAGTCCTTGCTTAATGTAGTACACCATTTATCTCGTAGCGTGTACAGTTGCTTGAACCAAGTATAGTTTGTAGATCATAATTGTTGATCATTTTCTCCCCATTGTTTTTCGAATTCTTCCTCATCTGAGCAGAACATCAGGCACTTGTCAAATGCTTTGCTGAATTAAGAATCGCTCCTCAAATTGCCGTAGTGGCTCATGTCATTTTGTTTCAGATGCCAAATACAAAGTCTATGTCTTGTGTTGGGGTACACCTATAAATAAATGAATAAAAACAGCAACCTCAGATAGAGTTTCTGAAACATTATCTGGGGAAAAAGAAAACTCATTTAAGATTAGTTAAACATCATCAGCAAAATATGAAACCTCGTTATATATTATTGAAAAATAAGTAAGAAGACAAATGTATGTATATTATACCTCTTGTATAGGTTTTGGCATAGCCCGGTCCTGATCTTTGAAAATAGTGATAGGCTTCATTTCTCCCATAGATTTTTTGAATGTGTTCAGCAACCACACAAAGGTTTCTGCTGCTTCATCGTTGATGAAGGCACATCCAAACATGACATTCATTCTATGATAGTTTAGGCCAACAAAAGGAGTGCAAATGAGGTTGTATTTGTTGGTTCTATACGTCGTATCGAAAACCAACAAATCACCATATACCTTGAAATCTTCAGCCATCACGGAATTCCTCCAGAATAGTGTAGGCATTCTTCCCTCACTGTCAAGCTTTACCCTAAAAAAGAAGCCTTCTTTTTTTCATTATATTCTGTGATCACATCAATCAATTTTGTGCATATCTAGCTTCTATTTGTTTCATTATATGTCTACTCACATAGTTGATGTGATCCCTCATGGTGTGCCCAATTAATTCTTCACCTCCAACATCATTTACCATGTACCTGTATCCATCTGCTGGTGTCAGTCTTATTTTTTCCATCGCGTCAATTGCTTTTTCCCTTTTCAATGTCTATTTTTCTTTCACTTATGTGTAGATATTGCCACTGAGGAAGGGCGATTTCATGATTGTGAGTTACAACATACTTATGGACCATGTACATGTCATCCTCAATCAATTTGATAAACATCTTAGCTCTGCATCCTGTTCTTGTTAGAAAGAATTCCTTCCTCTTTCTGTTGTTATTCTCAACTATAGGACTTACGGAATTGTTGTATGTTTGGCCTTCACAAGAACAGGTGTAGTATCTTCCTTCAGTTTCTTGTCGTTTGTCCAATGTGTTGTTGATTTTCGTATACTGAAACCTCTTGCTTTTGAGTGGAGGCGGTATAGGTCTTCTAACTCTTCCCATGTTCTTGTTGTCACCCCTTCCAAGTTTTCGTACACATCAACCTCCTGTATTTCATTAGCAGGTCCTGTTTTATAAACATCAAACAGGAGCAACAGTTAACTTCAAGACCGATATGTAAACCTCAGTAGATAAAATATGAACCTCATAATATATTATAAATCAATCAAAAAAAACCCAGCAATCTCACTATCATGTACAGTAAACAACATGTGAAAAAAACACAATTTTCATGCTATAAACTTCCACTGCATCAGGTCCTGTTTTTGAAACATCAAATAGTAGCTACAGTGAACCTCAACATCTATATGTAAACCTCAATAGATAAAATAGGAACCTCATAATATATTATCAATAAATCAAGAACAATAAAAAACAACAATCTCATTATTTTGTTATTTTGTACAGTAAACAACATGTCAAAAAAACACAATTCACGTGCTATAAACTTCACACTGATGTAGGTCCTGTTTTTGAAACATCAAACAGGGGATACAATGAACCTCAACATTTATATGTAAAGCTCTGTACATAAAATAGGAACCTCATAAAATATTATGAATGACTTAACAAAAAAAATAGCAACCTAACGATCATGTACTGTAAACAATAATAGTAAAAAAACATAATTGTCTTACTATAACTTGTCACATCATCGGGATAAACATGAACATCAGTAGGAAAGATAGAGAATTCATTATATTAGATCAATGAACATTAACTAAAAAACAGGGAACATCATTCATATACTCAGCAAGGATTCTTAGTTACAGCAGAATGCACTAGACCTCATTTTGTGCATATATACATCTTATATGAAACAATAAGCCTCAATTCTTCGTCGATATTACCTGTGATTTGCATAATCTCATTTTTCTCAGAGTAAATTCATGTTTGAAGTTCCTGATTTTGATTTGATGTCAGAGTAAATTCCGGAATTTTCTAGTGAGATTCATGCAACTGTCAATTCGATCAATTAGAACATCTTTTTTATCGCATTCATGAACAAATTAAAGTGGATTTTAGAAGAAATTTGTTTATCGGGTCGAATCTTCAGCGTTTTCGTTGTTTGAAACTTCGTTCATGCTTTTGAATCCGTAGGGATCAGAGCTGAAATCGTCGGGATTGGAGGTGAAGTCGTCTAGATTTTGTCCCGGTTTGATGAGATTCAGATTGAGCGAATTTCGGAATATGAGATTAGAGATTAGAGAGAAGAGAATAGAGAGAGAAAGAAAAATATATTTTTTGTGTTTGTGATATTTTATTTCCAAATTTGCACATCAGCCCCTCTGTTTTCTCTGTCTTTTCAAATACAGCGCCGAAAAAAAGAATGTTTAGCCGGCCTCACAGGAGACCATCTCTATAAACTATCCTATCACAAAATTTTATTTTATATCGACTAACTGCTAAACGAGTCATTTTATAACTGATGAGACTGATGGAGTGATTTGATGTATGCTTTTATTTAGGGATATATACAAATATAATCTTACATACTTTAGTAAGTGCGCATATAACCCTGAGCTAATTTTTAGTGCAAAAATAACTCCAACTACTTTACATAAGTGCAAATCTAACTCTAAAGACTATATTTCGACATTGACTGGCTATTTTAGGTCATTGACCAAGTGAAAATGACCTAATTGCTCTTTCAACCTAATACAACATTTGAAAGACAAAAATGTCTTTTGCTTGACCCTGGATTTAATGTCGTTGGAATGGGGGTTTGGTGGCGACGGCAAATTGGGGAAGGTGGGACAACGACGCTTGACCATGGATTTGATCGGGGACGCCATAATCGACGAGTAATGGAAATGTGTCAACTTTGGCAATGAGAAAATGGAAAATAGAGTGATATAATTGCGCTACAAACGCTAAACAGTCAATACTTAGTATTTATGAGATGCTGGATAAATTACATGTTGAGTTATATGGATAATTGAGAAAAATGAGTCGATTCAATGTGATTCATTTACTGATAAATTAGGAAAAACTAACCAATTCAATCTGATTCATCTGCTGAGTCAATGGTAATTAGGAAAAATAAGTTGATTTATTTCAATTCATTTATTGACAAATTATACTATTGTATATTAGTATACGAGTTGGAGTGAACTGATTTATTCAAATTTATTTACAGATCATATATGAGTTGAATAAATTCAGTGATGTTTGCTTTTGATAGGTTTTATAAGTGTTTCACCTGTAGATTAAACTTACCTTTTCATATTTGGCGAAATGTTAAATTTGTTTATTTTAAATGTTTTACTTGTAAACTAAATGCTTAGTTTTTTATACTTGGAACGGTTAAAATGCTTATTTTCAAACCAGAAAGTTTATTAGGAGCTAGTTCATTTACAATTCCACCATTATTCTCTTTTCCAATTACAATTGCACCATTATTGATCAATTTTAGTATATTTTCAATGAGAATGAGACTCTTTTTCCCAGTATTTCCATGCTTCACTGTAACAGTCTCCTAATGAGCAAGTAATTCCAATGTTGCTATCAAAGCTCGACGTGAAATATGCAAGATTCAGTAAACTATCCAGAGAAATGCACCATAATACTGGGATATGAAGTCCTAGCATTAGCTTACACATCTAAATTGGCAACTGAAGAAATGTGGAGGATAGTACAAGAATGTTTGAAGGCATTACTCACAAACACCATACATTTAACTTATGGTCCTGCCTCACAAAGGGTATCCTTAAAAGGCTACTATTCCTTTGGAGCGGGCATTAACCTAAGCCTTTCCTCAGGTGCTAGGTTTCCTTGGGCCAACCTCTCCTCTGCAAGAAGAGACTGCAGATCGCTGCCATTTGCCAGACTATTAAACTCGACTGCTTTTGAAGGCATTGCAGGATATCTCCGTTGACAGAATGTCATCAATCGTTTCACAGATTGCAAATATTTACGAGTCGTTTCATCATTCATGATGTGAGCCACACTGTTGGTGTAGATCTTCTCGCGTGCTGAACGTTCGTGGATACCAACCATAGTAACCCCAATTGGCCACGGTGCATTTCCGATGGCCATCCTAATATAATGGTCCATGGCAGCTAAGTAATCCCGCTTCATGCAACAGTTAACAAACAACATCAAAGCTTTTCGAATATCATCAGGAAGAACCTACAATCATTAACAGATGACAGAAGGACAGAGTTGAGTAAAATTTATACAACTAACAGTTAAATGAAAATAAGCTCGCATAAAACTTGAGCCATTATTAAGCAAGTTCGCAGAGGAAAACATTAATAACATTTGTCATGTCTTTAAGAACGAGCTAAGTTTTTCAAAATAAGTTTACAACCTAAGAAAAAACACAGAAGCAGAAATGCTGATCTGCTTTAACATAACAGAAATGCTGATCTGCTTCAACATAAGGAGCAGAGAGAGAAATTCTGTTCAGGACTTCAGATTATATTTACTCACTAGTGCTGCATCCACTTCTTGCATCGCGCCATAAGCGAGAAACTAGTCTAGAAAATGGGACAGTTTTTAGTCTTTTCAGGCAATTCAAATATATATTTTCTCCAGTGACCCCTTTCAACAAGTATGAACAAATGTACACGTTCTAATCAGTTTCCTAGACAGCGATATTTGCATTTTCTACCCATGGCAGACATTAGACATATTAGTATTATTCCTAATGGCAAAATCAGTTTATTCATTCACCTCCCTCAGGGTCGTTGAAAACGCCAGAAACCCTAAAACAACCTATTCCTATGCTAATGTAGCATAAGAAATCATCTACTTAGAGTTAAGCAAGCTATACTAGAGACTAGAGAGCCAAGCTCTTCCTACTCTAAAATTATGCACTGGGGAGTTACTCAAGCTAGGTATAGAAACAAGAACTCTAAGCTTCAATATCAGCAAGCAAAATCAGTGATTGTTATAATTCAAGCAAAGAGTGAAAGGTCTACCTTCTTCCGGCAGAACTTGAACAAGGGATGCAAGTATCGAGCACACTGCTTAAACGTAGCAACCTGGGACTTCCCTTTGGCAGTCCTCTTCTCGGCATCCGTCATCTCATCGAGCTCCTGATTCCACTCATTCAACAGCTTCTTAAAGAACACCAGGATCTTATCCTCATCACAAAGAGAATCAAAATTGGCCTTCATCCTCTTCAAATCCTTATCATGATCCTCATCATCCTCTCCCTCCCCGCTCAGATCCTCATCGCCGCCTCCATCCTCCTTATCCTCGTTCGCATCCTCCTTTGCCGCCTTGCGCTTCCTGTCACTCATCATCCCACTCTTCTGCCTCTTCTTCAGCTCGACAATATCGCGCAGAAAGTCGTTGGTCTGCCCCTCCGTCATATCGCTGTCATCGACCTCAAACAGCCCCGCCTTCAGCACGAACCGGAGCCGCTCGAGCCGCGCCTCGTCGTCTTCGCCGAAGAGAGTCACAGGCTGCTTGAGAAACCGGAGGCGGCGGATGACCTCCTGTCTCGGCAAGTTGAGCCCGTCGATCTTCTGCTCGTCGGCTAGGGTTTTGGAGGACGACGAAGCGGCATCGTTTTTGGACTTGGAGGAATCGGAGTTTTGGTTTGAGTCGGAGTTAGGGTTTCCGCCCTCCCCGTTCTGCTGCTTTTGCCGAAGGGCTTTGGCCTCCGCTTCCTGCTTTTCCTCCTCCCGGACTTTCTGAAGGCGCTTCTTCTCGAGTTCGGCGCGGTTGAAGAATTTCTTGCCGCCGGTTTCTTCCGCTAATCTCTGTCGTTTCTTCAGTAATTCCTGCTTCAGTATGTCCATGGTTTCACGAGATTAGCTTTTGAAGAATCTGAATTCCAATTCAGTGGATGAATTAGTTCCCCTGATTTCGATCTCGAGCCCTAATTTTGTGGCAGCTCAAAGAGGGAAGTCCGGAAGGGGATATTATTTAGAGCAAGCTCCTTAACTTTTTATCAAATTGTTAATCCGTGCACCAGATCTTATTGAAATTTACCAATTAGACTCCAAGTGTACCCACATTTATAAAACTTTGTAGAAAAGAGAACGTGATTTGATTATGTTATAAGCTGTTGGGGGGTGAACAATTTGTTTTGTTTCCTAGCCTGGTTTACAAAAAAATTAATTAATTTTACTGTTTTACAATGTGAGTGTCTTGGTTTATTACCTTTAATCCATTTCAAGAATAATATATATACTTTTCTATCTTATATTAGCGATGTTAAGATTTTATCAATTTCGAATGCAGAAAGTTTGATTAAAAATAGAGACAATCACGATTACTTATGCCCTATATATTTCCTAAAAGTTAATCAACCGAACACCTCTTTGCATGATGTGAATTTATCAAAAGAATGTGGAGATGCAATACTTTGGGTTCGATTTGTCAGACACAAATTCCCTCTCCAACAACGACTTGAATAACGAAATTTACTAGCACTTGTAATAGAGGATATTACCTTAGGCCATGTACAATGGTGAGACCCAATTGAGACATCCCTTCTAGTTTCAGTTAATTAAATAATCAACTTCTCTCTTCCACCTCAGCATTTGAGACAACAA
>JAULKM010000007.1:1233295-1243570 GCA_032355605.1 Rubia tinctorum
GTCTTTTGCATTTTTAGTTTTTGAATTTAGGGTTATTTTAGTCTTTTTTGACTTGGTCAATGCCGGAAAACTGCCGGAATAGTGTCAAAAGGTTAAATTGGCACATTTGATGCAAATGTTAGGGTTATAATAACACTTTCAAATTTTACAGGGTTGTATTGGCACTTTTGTGAAATAATACGATCATTTTTGTATTTTGCCCCTTTTTTTCTTTTACAACTTTGCACGTATTTTCAATATGTTTCGTTTTTCAAAGTAGATAGAAGAACTGTGCTATCGATCCATAATTTGACCAACATGTGTCAAATTCCTGTACTTAAATAAAAATGTTATGTTTAACACTAACATATACATAAACAATCACCTCATTTGAGTACAAGTGGGTGATAATACTAAAAACACAGCATTATTATTGAGATGACGACGGTCAATTATTATAAAATAAAAAGACATTATTCCAAAAGTTTGTGACATATATTAACTTAACAAGTTCAAATATCGAAATTTCCTATTTTTACATTTTCAAGTGTCATTAAGACTTCCACTCTGTATAAAGCATGAATAATGGGGATAAGTGTAATTTTCAGTTAAATGAACCAGTGATTGGTAATATGGCCAAAACTTGGTGGGCGTCTATGTAATATTCTGTAATGTCAACTATGAAGTGTTATTTTAACAAAATATCGGGTAATCTGCTCTACTATTTATACTATTTAGACGTCGTAAAACGGAGTCAAAACTCAAAAGTCATAGTAAAACCGGATTTAAAGGGGAGGGAAACTGCTTCTATCACTTCCCCATCGGCGACGGTTAGAGCAAAGCTAGGCGGCGGAGGAAATGACGACGATTAGAAGATTCTGCTGCAACGACCTGCTTCGCTTCGCGTCAGTGAATCTTGATCATCTCACTGAAACCGTAAGTTTAAGCTTTCTGCTCCTCTTAGCTAATGCGATGGCGCGTAATTTCTTAAATTAATTTTGATTGATATCTGGATTCAGTTCAACATGGCGTATTTCTTGAATTAGATTCGATTGATATCTGGATTCAGTTCAACATGTCGTTCTACATGACGTATTTCTTGAATTGATTTTCATTGATGTCTGGATTCAGTTCTACACGATTTCTGGATTCAGTTCAACATGTCGTTCTGCATGACGTATTTCTTGAAATAATTTTGATTGATATCCGGATTCAGTTCAACATGTCGTTCTACATGACGTACCTGGCAAGGTGGCCGGACTATTTCCACGTGGCTGAAGCTCCCGGCAAACAAATCATGGGATACAGTGAGCACTCTTTCTTATATGCTGTCTTAAGTTTATAGATCTTGAATCGGGGAAGTAAATTATGTATTTGACTTAGTTAACAAGGTGGATAGTATAGGAAAGCGGACTCGTATTAAACCATGGACGGACGGAGGTTATAGTTTGTAAATCACTTAATCACATGAGGTGAGGAAAGATGAATAAAGGCACGAAGCTCATGGTAGGATTTTGAAAACACAGGTTTTCAATGAAAATTGAGAAAACCTTTAATGAGAAAGACAAAGAATATCAGAAAATAACGATGTTGATCATTTTGCACTGCTTACTAGAGCGGAATCTTCAAATCAAAACCAGGTGAAAAGTGTTACTGGACGTAGATTGGCTTGAAGTGACATTCGGAACTCTTTATTTATATTTAACTCTATTTGGAAATTCTAAACACACATGAAGTAAAAGAAGTTAGTTTTGAGCCAAAGACACGGCATAATAGAGCACACTGTCTATCTGTATGAAATTTACTTCCGATTTAGCACCTGCCAATTCCTCAGATTCTGACCACACCTATGATACAATCCTATATTATCTTTAGGATTCTATAGATTCTCTTGTAAGTTCCCCCCATCCACTGGTACCTGTCCATTCAATACTTTCGTGGCTCTATGACTAATTGTGATGATACTGTTTCTGTTCCCATCTTCTATGTTTCAACTTGATTTGCAGTTAGGGTAATGATAAATTGCTGATGCATTATGTTGTGAACTTTTGTCAGTCATGGGAAAGGTTGAAGGTCAAGGTGAATCTTGGCATGGTCATGTCACTGCAGTTACTGTGTCTCCTGAATATCGCAGGCAACAATTGGCCAAGAAATTGATGAACTTACTGGAGGATATTAGTGATAAGATGTAAGACAATCTACTATTGATGTGATACGTCATCCTTTTTCTCTCCTGCCACCCGCCATTAGAGTGCAAATAAAATTATCACTTGTATCTGCTGCATGTGGCTTTTCTTTTAGCACTTGACTTATATGAAAGTGAGTTATGTTTCTGAAATCTATTATAGATCCTGTAGCATGAATGCTAGAAGAAAAAGTGTGCACTTGTTATCCTGTATAGAGTATGAGATTTGCTTTTGTGCTTTGATTCATGCATGTAGTTGTATGCGTATTTGAATGCAAATATAATAATTTTGTACTAGCACATAGGATCTCTCATGACCTGGTCTTTCCACAACCTGTGAGTCAACTGTGAATCAGTGCTTATTAGTCTCAATCCCTGCTCCGTTCTGTCTAAAGCTTAAACTCGAGCTTTCTGTTGTTATGACATGTCTAGTGCTGTAGGTGTACTTGAAATAATCCCTTAAATTAATTTTATCAGAAATCGTCATTATTTCTTGGTGTTATTAGTTCCAGTTATGTAATAAGTATGATTGGTGTCCTGGCTGATCACTTTTCTTTCATGTATAAGACCCCATTTAGCCTTCCATATTGTTTGTTGGTCCTTTTTGTTCAAGTCTATGATCAGAAACAACAGCTACATATAACATTTGTAGTGTTAAGTTTACACTTTTTGCTGGTTGCCTTTTTCAAGGCCTTCATTGTAATCAGTGAAACCAAAATTTTAACTTAAGAGACTGTAGCATACAGATTGAGTTCATATCGATATTCCTATTCCTATCCTCCTTTTCAACTGCACATGGGCTGTAAATTTTGTAACTGTCTAGCTGCATATCTTTCTATGGGTTGTCGATTTACTGATTTTTATCATCTCAGCTGCCTGCACTTGTACATGAACAAGAAATTCGTTACTTCTGAATTATGAGACCTTTATATAGAACCATGGTTCAGCAAGTCTATATACATTTCTCTACGGGGATTTTTTACTTAGTCAACTCCTTTTTCTTGCAGTGACAAGGGTTACTTTGTAGACCTTTTCGTTCGAGCATCAAACATGCCAGCCATAAAGATGTATGAGAAGGTATGGCTTGTTCTCTTTTCCTTTGCTCACTTAATATCACGGGAACGATGTTACAAGCTGCCTGTTGGACTACAATGGCATTCTGATTATTTTGTTGGTATTCGTTTCAGCTTGGGTATGTAATATACAGACGTGTTCTGCGCTATTACTCAGGGGAGGAGGATGGTTTGGGTGAGTGCTTGCATCCATGAGTTGCCTCTTCGTATTGTTATTTGATGTCACGACACTGACTTAATTGTGCTTGATCAATTACAGATATGAGAAAGGCTTTATCCCGGGATGTGGAGAAAAAATCTGTCATCCCTCTCAAACGTCCCATAACTCCTGATGAATTGGAGTATGATTAGATCTTTCGTCTGAATGTTGTCTGAAGAACACAAGATGCTTTGACATGCTTATGCTGTTGTTTTTAGACATGATGTTGTATTGTTAGTCATGCATGTAGTTATGATGTGTGGAAACTGAAAAGGTAACACACTTGTAGAAGCAGAAGCAGAAGCAGAACTCTTGAACTTCTGGGCGAAAGTCGAAATTTAAAAAACCTGAAAGATGAGAATGGAAAATTTGAGGGGTCGAACTACAAAATTTGTGCCATAAGAAATCTTGGGAGTTTTATCATAAAATTTAAGAATTGGAAAATTCTGCTAAGCTGCTCATGAGGACTCACCGACTCACAAAATAAAATAGTGGGGAGTCCTTTCTACTAATGCAGAGGTGGAATGCAGATTTTCTCCCGTAAAAAAAGTTGAACTTTTGTTAATGCAGATTTTAATTTCGCACGTTTTCTTTTCGAGATAATTTGTTCACACGTTCTTGTTTATTATCTCAGATTTGAATATGAAAATCACTCTGCCAAGTGCCAAAGGCTCTCTCTAATCTTTTCCCGAAACAAACGTTCAAACGGTACACGAAGCTTCTTCTTCTCTATTTTTTAGCGCCTCCACCTAAAAGAAGAGATTAATTTCAAAGTGTTTTTTTATAGCCTCACAAAAATTATTTTTAGTTTTTTTAACCAAAGAATATTTTTACTTAAATGTATTCACTTTCTCAATATATATAATTTCAATCTAGTTCAACTCTTTTTTATAAAATTTAAATTAATTTAACTCGCGTGCTATTTTAGATTCCCATCTAATTAGTACTTTGTAGTTATCTTCTTTTTTAAAAATAATAATAACAATCTCATATGTATGGGGTGAGGGTTTTATATAAGGCCCCTCCTGCCTGAGAAAATGAAGAATTTCAGTTTGATACACCCGAGCATATAAAAATTAAGGTTCAAGCTGAACTTGAACATATGCCTGGCTAAGTAAATAGACAAAAACATCTTAGTTGCCATCTAAGGAAAGGTTTTAAGGAATTTTTTATTGTGTCTCCGCTTTTGATACCTCTACCCCCTGTGTTAGTATCTCCAAAATGGCCGGACTTCCAAAAATTCCTTACAACCTTATGCAAAAAGGAACACTTTACAAAAGTTCCTATTCCTAATGAACTAGCTGTGTTCATAGATGAGTTTCTCCAGTTGTCTTCTTTGGTTGAGAGAGGTCCAGCTTCCGGTCTGCTTTGCTAAGTAAGGGAACGGTCAGATTTCATGTCTTGTTTTTTGAAATCTTCTAGCAAAAGATTGGGAAGTATCTGATCCATTGATATAAATGGGACCTGCAGTAAAAGCCAAACTTCAGTAGCATCCATTCTAAAAAATTCTGATTGCGTGAACATCATTTTTATCTAGATATAACAGCCATTTTGTTTTCTGGTTAAGATCTTCACAATTCCACGTTTTTGTACCTATTTGAAAAGCAATTCTAGCCAGATGATCTGCTACCATATTTCCTTGTCTAAGTGTATGCATGGTAGTAGTCAGTTTAGCATGATTAGCTATGACAGGCACCCGATTATATAATGGACAATGAACGAACTCACAATCAGATTCCAGAACAAAATCATAAAGGTTCAGGTTGTATGCAAATGAGATCCCATACTTAATAGTTAATAACTCAACATGCAACCTAGAGAATGCTTTAATTCTCTTGGTATATGCTTTAATGAAATTTCCCTCTCAGTTTCTGATTATGATGCCAATACCAGCTCTGTTTGTCTCTGTGCCATGAAGCATCAACAATCAATTTCAACCTATTTTGATCAGGCTTAATCCACTTGACTATTTTTATTCTTGGCGTTGAAGGGGGTCTCAACTTCGGTGTTAGTCCATTTAAAAACCATTCTATATCGAATGTTTTGCTGCTATAACTTGGGTGATTATAGAAAGCTGAAACTATGCGTTGTTTGTTTTTTTTTGAATGATTACCTGTGTCGGAGTATCCAGATCATCAAACATGAATCTATTTCTAGTTTTCCACATATTCCAACATATATAGGATGATACCACTCTAATGAGATTGTTGTGAATTTGTGATTGAATTTGTAAAAACAAAGCCAATCTCATATTGTTAAGACCTCATGCACTTGTAATTTTAGGAGAAATTCAAAATGATGCCACATGGGGATTGAGACTTGACAAGAGTCAAAGAAATGAGAGACTGCCAGTATCAAGACACCAGGGACATTTAGATGGAATACTAATGTCGGAGAAGATGATAATGTCATCAAATTGTAACAAAAGCACTAGAGAGCTTCTACATAAAGACAGAAAAAATTTTCCGGAAGTTTTGAGTGCCAAACCTGCTTCAAAGCTCTCGTTTTCTTCTTTTCTTTGTCACAGTGAGATAGGCAATTTTGAAAGTAAAAATTCCATTTATTGTCTGCTTCCAAATCATCCTGTTCTCCCTCGACTGTATCTGTTTAGCTTCATGCAAAAAGCTAAAATATCAGGTGGTAAACATTGTAAGGAGGTTGTGTATTCTTATTCATTAGGAATTCAGCAATGGTGAGATTTGGACTAATGTTTATAATTGCATCAGTGCAGTAATCATGTATAGAGCCAACATCTGTTCAATTAGATGTCTTTATCATGTGTAATCCTAGAGTTAAATTCAGCAAAAGAGTTAACACTTTTGATCTTTTTCCAATTATGCGAAGTTATTTTGGCAATCGGTATAGACCATAAGAGTTGTGACCAGGGGGTGATTCCGTTTTGGAATTTCCACCAAAGTTTCAGTGAAAGTGCCTTAATGATATCATTTAAGTTTCTAATTCTAATTCTATTCCGTTCAATAGGAAAACATAGAATTTCCCAACTTTTTTACCTCCATGTTCCCCTTCACCCCAAAAAACATAAATCGTAGTTATCACGTTGACGTATACGTAACGCTATCACTGTCGTCACGTGGGTGTGCGGAACGTGTCAGTGCAAATTCGCGAGTGATCGAAAAATATACTCATTTTACTACACTCACTCACTCACTTTATTTATTTATTTATTTATTATTATGGGTATTTATGGAGTCAATTATCAGCTGCCTTTTCCCCTCTACTCTGCGTCTTTGCCCCCACAAAAATACAAAACAATTAAAATTGAATCGCCCAAATGCAGCATTGCAACCACAAGGTCCACGATACTGCTTTTGCTAAGAGCCACATGAGCTTTTGAAGCCCACGTCACGTGTCCACATTTGAAGCCAGTCATGGACTTTTATATTGCCCTTCTATTGGTCCCTTCAGCCATAACATCACCAAGTTTTGTCTACTTAAAGAAGCACAGATATGAGAATATATTTGACAAAATCGGGGAAAGAAACTCGTAGAAAGAACGGCCGTGATTCATTTACTTGTCATTCTTAAATCAATGTTTAAGATTTGGCGCAGTTGAATTTATTTAGTGATGAATTGAATTCATTAATGATGAAATATACTAAAAACTAGATTTATTTGGTCTTAAATTGAATTTATTGATGTTGATTTGAGTTTATTATATTGAAATGGGTTAGAAATAAACTCATCTGCATTAGACCTAACTATCTCTCTACTTGGGTGACTGAAGACAACACTTATGGATTTAACCTTCATATTACATTTTTAAGTCTGTTTCCGAATTGAAAGCACACCCCTTTATTTGGGAATAACTGTCTCAAATGGTGAGAAAAATACAACGAGAAAATTTGATAATTTTAATATTAATTACTACGAAGAATTATAAAAATATTGATATATAATTTTTTATATTGTGGTTTCACATTTATTATTAACAATTATCAATAAATTTATAAAAGTTAGTATCTCAAACACTTCAAGAGCACTCTCCTTTTTAAATTTAATTTAAAAATATCGATCGTTAAATTGACATGGTAAATAAATTGAATATAATGTTATTAAGTGTGTTATGTCATCATTTGTTACAAATGTAGGTTCCTTCATCTTGTTTGAGCATATTTAAAATGGTGAATTGTCTTTGAATACAGAATATGTCGATATTTTCAAAAAGAAACAAAACACTGTATCGATTAAGATTTTTCTTTAAACTAAAAATTTAGACCCAAAATGAAGCACGAAATCACGAGGAGTTAACTGACAAACTTTACAAACACAATTCAGAGCTGAATGACCACGAATTTGGAGTGACTTTTTACTGAAACCCAAAGAAGAAAATGAAAATGATGAAGTTGTGGTCAAAAGTCAACAGAATCACCACAAATCCTAACCATTATAGGAACGTCAAAATCTTGCCTGCCATTGTGGGCAAATGGGTTACACCTAATGTGGAAATGTACTATTTTTACGGATTTGAAATGAACATGTTGTGCTTTCTCGAATGCATTCACCATGTGAATAGCCATCCTCGTATTAAAATGTGCTTCTCTGATACGATACGTTGTAACATCCCCGTTTCAATTTAAAGTTTGTTTCTATATTTATTTATTTATTTATTGAATTACATTTGTAGAGCTTGGAATTGGCAATAAGTGGACAAGGCAAAACATTTGCGATCTATCAAAAAGTAATTCTAAACCTATTGAGAGTTGAGTCGTATAAGATGTGTTTTGGAGCAATTTCCACCCCTTGTGTTAATTACTTTCCTTTGGATGGACATCTTATACCATCAAATTGCTAATGTACATGATTTTATTATTTTCAAAATTAAAGTTAGAGCATGCTTCATTTGCCGAACTGCAACAATAAGATTATAAAGTTCTGGAGCAAGAATCTCTATCTAGGTGACTTTCCTGATGCATCTTCTGTACCTGCATTCAAACAAAGGAGTAGATTCCAAACTAAAGAGTATCAATTCTAATAGCACGCAATTGCTTCTTGTCTAAATGGAGCATGCCTCTAATATCTTCATCCAAACTGCTATATGAGTAGATTTGGTTAACAGATTTGAGTCTGAGACTAAGTTTTGAGGGTTTATACTACTAGGGATAAGAGACATAGGGCTATAGAGAGAGAGCCAAAAAAGATCTTTCGTG
Source organism: Rubia tinctorum (assembly GCA_032355605.1). Taxonomy (NCBI): domain Eukaryota; kingdom Viridiplantae; phylum Streptophyta; class Magnoliopsida; order Gentianales; family Rubiaceae; genus Rubia; species Rubia tinctorum. Next base: position 1,241,900 of record JAULKM010000007.1, read on the forward strand.
TACAATGGAGGAGCCGCATCCACCAGGCAAGCGGCCACCAACTATGAAGATTTACCACCACCTTTCATAAGGATATATCTTTTTGAAAAAACAGAACGCTGCTTATTAGTTATTTAAAAAAATTACACTTTTATTTTTGTTAATTATTTTAGAAACTTCCTTACCCCATGGAGATATTGAATAGAAGGGGATTCGCTGTTTACCAGCGTAGTAACTCTAGTTTTTTTTACTTCCATAGGATGTCTTAACCATGAACAAGGTAAACAAACACTGACGAATTCTACATATCCCTATAAGAAGGAAATATTCTATTTCATCCTTTACTCCCGAGTTAGCTTCTCTTCTGCTTCCTGGTCTACGCGGATCAGGGGCCCAACTAAAGCGTGAAACACTCCGCCTGGGGAGTACAGTCGCAAGATCGAAACTCAAAGGAATTGATGGGGCCCGCACAAGCAGTGGAGCATGTGGTCAATTTGATACAACGCGCAAAACCTTACCAGCTCTTTTACATATGAACAACAAAACTTGTCCTTAATGGGATGGTGCTAACTTTCATACAGGTCTACATGGTTGTTGTCAGCTCATGTCGTGAGATGTTTGGTCAAGTCCTATAACGAACGAAATGGCTCAGACAACGTCCTAGACGTAGGGGAGATCAGATCAAGAGGGAACGCCTAGATGACGTTTTTATTCATTCCTGGGCTGCAGTATGTAGATCGAGAAGTTGTTCCGCCCCGTTGTATTTTTGAGCGGGTTTAGCCGGGAGCCTTTTCAACAGTTGCTGACGACATAGGCTTCTTGAAGGGAGGTTAGATTGCCTCTTAGTATAAACAATATGAACATGATGTAGTTTGCATTTTATCGAGAAAGCCCATTCACAAACTTCCCAATGGGCAATGTATGGATTCAAAATGCTATCTCTAGCATTACTACAATCAGTCTCAATAAAAAAATCAGTAAGGTTTAGTTCTATTCCAAAATCCAATCCTTCTTATTGATTGCTAACAATTCAGAATGGAGACTGGAACCTGCAGTTGTGACATCTCCTTTAGCTCCTATCATATTTCCTTGGGGAGTGGGTCTCCTGACAGGCGGCTACCACTTATTTTTTACCTTATACACTGCATTTGTTAAATTATATTTTAACTTTATAAATTTTGAAAAAAATAATTATACTATATATTTTTATATTTTCACATTAAAATACATATTATTACTTGTTTTAACTTTTAAAATAAAATATTTAAATTTTATAAAAAAATTACAACATTTAAGGTGAAAACCACGGTAGACTGTCAATAAACTTATGGAAATGCGGTATTTTCTAAAAATTTCTCTTCCTTGTGAATCCCTACCGATAATGTCAAAAGCACATTCATTTGTATCTTTCAACCAGGCAGCATCAACATTTATTTGCAACCTGAATTTGGTTTCTCCCACACATGTTTAGAAATCTTAAGTTTAGGTGCATGCCTTATGACAGGAGTGAGTCCTAACTGATGTCATCCAGTATTAAGCATTGAATCCGTCTCTTTCATCTTTCCATAAGTCATGGAAAAATCAAGGTTTAAAGTGTAAATTAGAATAAATTAAAATAAAATTTTTGGGTTGCATGAACCGGGTTATAAAATTTATAACTACTACACTTTGCATAATAAAACTTTAATATTG
>JAULKM010000007.1:1279099-1291441 GCA_032355605.1 Rubia tinctorum
CCCCGCCCTGATGCCACCCTGCAAAACCCTAATTGATGCCATCCGACGCCACCAGTCTTATGCCATCTCCCCACCCCAAAGCAAATGAAAGGAAACGAGGCAAACGAAGGCAGATTGAATCCACCACCAGCAGATCGAATCCAAATAGCGGAGCCGACAAATGGAGATGGATAGGGAAGAAAGCCGAGGGCAAGAAATTGAGAGAGAAATAAGGGAAGAAATGGTTACCGGTCGAGGGAGAGACAAAGGCGGTGAGGTTCCAGCAGGAGTTAGCGGAGGCGAGGAGGAGGCGATTGGCAGAGACGGTGGTGAAGGAGCTAATAGACAGGGAGGAGCGGAATAATTTAGAAGAAGGGAAATGATTAATATATATATGAGGGTATAATTGTCCTTTGATGTTTTCTGTATTTTTACTTTATTTTAGCAGGGGTATAATAGTCAATTCACATAATTCCGTCCAAATTAAAGTTCCTAGGTTTAGATTGGCACTTTCAAGAATATACTAGGGTTAAAATGCACTTTCAAATTTTACAGAATTATATTGATAATTTCAGTAAAAAATATAGGGTCATTTCTAAAATGTAATTAGGACGAATCTCTTGTTAAAGCTGTTTTACAATAGAGTATTGTGAATCTTGTTCAATACAACAACGCAGTGGTAATAAAGCTATAGACTTTCTTTTTACTCGGAAAAATAAATAAAATAATGCGCAGCAGTAAAAAAGATCATCAAATAGATAAATATAAAATCATCAAAACCGGCGTATATAACTACCGCTTAACTCCACCCTTCCCTTCACACACTCCGCATTTCAGCACTCGAACTGAAAACACACAGTCACACACTGATAGATAAAGCTCTCTTAAATTTCTGCCATTAATGGCAGTAGGCAACATATCGTGATCCCCTTCACTTTTCACGGATTTGCTCCCGCATCCCCATTGCCCATTAACACTGGGTCTAGTAATCCTACTCTACAGTTTAGTAATCCTAGGACCCGAACCATACCCGCTTCCATTTTTAATCACCGCATTCGGATCTCCACATTCGCGGAAATGGAGGACCTGGAGCTCAGTAAAGTCACCATGGAGATCTTCAACAAACTGGAGCAGAAATGGCTGCACCACTGCGACGGCAAGAAGACGAGGATTCTCAGCATTGACGGTTGCTCTGCCGCCGGTGGCGGCGGTGCGGCTGCCACTGCGGCGGCGTATTCAATAATCCTTCTCGAGGACCAGATCCGTGCGAAGACTGGAGACTCGCAGTCTCGCATTGCGGATTACTTCGATATCATCGCCGGCACAGGCGTCGGGGCTATCTATGCCGCGATGCTCGCCGCCAACGACGGTTACGGCCGGCCGCTGTACTCCGCGAGAGACGCGGTGAAGTTCGTGACGGAGAGGAGTTCGGAGATGTTTAAGATAAAGAAGGCGGGGATCCTCCAGCGCCGGAAGCGGTTCTCCGGGAAGAGCGCGGACAAGGTGATGAAGGAGGCGTTCCACCGCGAGGACGGGAAGGTTATAACGCTGAGGGACACGTGTAAGCCTCTCCTTGTCCCTTGCTTCGACCTCAACAGCTCGGCTCCCTTCGTCTTCTCCCGCGCCGACGCCTCCGAGTCGCCGAGCTACGACTTCGAGCTGTGGAAGGTCTGCCGCGCCACGTCAGCAACTCCGTCCATGTTCAAGCCGTTTGACTTGACGTCCGTGGACGGGAAAACCTCCTGCTCCGCCGTCGACGGCGGTTTGGTCATGAACAACCCCGCCGCCGCTGCCGTCACTCACGTGCTCCACAACAAGCGAGACTTCCCCTCCGTCACCGGCGTGGAGGACCTCCTCCTCCTCTCCCTCGGAAATAACGGAGCCTCCGCCAACTCCAAGCTCCGTCATAACGGAGAATGCTCGGTGCCGTCGATCGTCGGCATTGCACTCGACGGCGTCTCAGAAACCGTCGATCAAATGCTGGGGAACGCATTCTGCTGGAACCGGAACGATTACGTCAGAATCCAGGTAAAATTAATCACCGTTTTTTGCTTTTCTCTAATTAACCTTTCGAGTAATCCAAAATTAGTTACTGAGTGATTCGCCGGAATTCGCAGGGGAACGGTCACGTTAGCGGCGGAGTGGCGGCGAAAAAGGAGGAGGTGATGGAAACGAGGGGAGTGGAGTCGTTGCCGTTTGGCGGGAAACGGTTGCTGACGGAGACTAACGGACAGAGAATCGCGGGGTTTGTGCAACGCCTTGTTGCAACCGGGAGGAGTAGCCTGCCGCCGAGCCCCTGCAAGGAAGCTGCCGTTAGTCCACTTACTAACGGCCGTCAGTGATTTTTTTAATATGATTATAATATTTTGAGCTGTGTTTTTATTAGTTTATTTTTGTTTTTTGTTTAGTTTGTATCAGTACTATGCAGTAGTAGTGTTAAGTGTTAATTAACCTAGTTTTTGTCTTTAATGGGCCTGCACACCTCCTCATTTGTCGCCTCGTGAGGCTTGCATTAGCTGCCTCTACTACGGATATTAACGCCTAGTAAATGCGATTAATAGTTTAATACGATGGCTACTAGTCTAGTAGTAGTACTAGCATTTTGCATTATTTAATGCTCCCTTTACTCTCATTGACTTCAATTAGTTCATTAATACTCCCTCACTAACATTCTTTCACTTTCCTTTTTTGCATAATTTTTTAACATTAGATCCTTCCTTTTTTAGCAAGTACTAGACAGTTTTCATCCACTCATTTTACTTTTTACTCTTTCAATTCATTCTCCACAACTAATTCTACCTTTTCTAAATCAAGTGTCAAGAGTAAGTGAGTCAATGTTAGTGAACCGGAGAAAGTACTGTTTTTAAATTTAGTTAATTATTGGGGAAATATACAAATATAATCCTATATACTTGAGAAAATGCAGATATAACCCCGAGACCGGGAGTATTTATAGGCAAATATACACTTGACGGTTAACACCCTTAACCGTCCAAAGGGAAGAAACTCCTCAGGTAGTTCCTACTAACTACCCGGCGGTTACATCTAACCATGAGTAATTCCAAGTTTCTAGGGCTAACTACCTTTCTTTCAAGCGTCAGCTTCCTTCAAGGCTTCATCTGAAACAATGTGTCTTTTGACCGTTAGGTTTTTAACCAACCCGAGTAACCGTAACAATTAATTTAAATACATCAGTTTACCGAAAATAAATTAAAATGTGAAATTTAATAATACCTTTTAATTTTATAATTTTTGTTCATTTTCTAATTTACGTTTTAATTTTAGTTTTTTATTCTTGTTTTAAAATTAATTTTATGCACTTCATTTTTTTAAATTTATTCTCGTTTAATAATTTTTTAATATCTTTTAAATTTTGTACATTTTATGATCATGATCCATGTATTTTTTTAAATCTTTCTTATAATACTATTTTATTAATAATTTTCTTAAATTATTAATTTTCTCAAAAATAATTAATAAAAATGATATAAGAAAATATACATTTACACTGTAGAATTATTTCGAATAGAAAAATTAAAAACAATATTTAAATGCGAACTTATTGAGCTACTATGACCAATTATTACAAATTAAAAATATAAATATTGATCTAGTCTGACTAATTGTTTACTAACCGGAATAAATTACAAATAACAACAACTATAATATTCAACATGCGAAACAATCCCCACAAACTAATTTTGACCATGCTCATGTTGATAAAGATGTTCTGCAAGGTCGTTTTTAAGTTGGGTCATGTTTAACTATGTTGCGTACTTCCCTCCAAGTGCCTCTGAATGAGCAAGACTAGCATGTTGTTGTACGTTGTAATTAAAAAAAAGAGTCCTCGACTTGGTCGTAATCACCCAGTTCCACATGAACCTCATACATATCTCGTTCATCATCAACTATCATATTGTGTAATATGATACAACCAATCATAATATCACCCAATGTGTCGAAATTCCAATATCGACCCGGGTTTCGAATCACGGAGAACCGAGCTTGTAAAATATCAAATGCACGTTCGACGTCTTTCCGATAACACTCTTGACATCTCATGAATAGTTGTTTCATATGGTCATTTGGAGACGTATATGCCGGCATAAAGGTTTCCGGCAAAAATCCATGTTGACCGCATGCATCCATCCTCTATTGAAAATAGGGATAGTGGTTGGTGACATCATCCACAATACGTTGGAATAAATGTCCACGCTTACGGAACCTCCTTCAAAATTGGTGATCGTCGTACATCCTTTCCGGAGGTTGAGCAAAAGATTGTCTCTGGGGTGTTTCCCCAACTGGTGCACGATCTCTCTTGACAATGCCTATGTCTTTGCTTGGGCAAGGTAGGAGAAGTATGAGCTCTCTTATTGACAATGGACTTGTACTATTGTCTTGTAATTTACCTTTCGAAACTCTTTGTGATTCCATTTCAATTTATAGAAATGAAATTGAATTTTGGAGACAACTATATGAGAAAAATTATGAAGAAGAATATATAAAATGGAGAAATTTTGGAATGAAAGTAGTGTGAAAAGATTGGGTTAATTTGGCCCTTTTATAGCCAAAAATATTGAAGTGAGTAGAAACAAAAAATAAAACAAAATGGCAAGAAAATGGATCAATTTTTTTCAAAAAAATTGCCGGTTGACCAATATAGTTGTTGACCCACGTGGACCAATCACAGCTTGACACGTTGCCAATGGCTATTTTTTTCAAAAAAAAATGCAGCGTATGAAAATACGTGGCCTAATTCTGCTTTGCCACGTGTCACTGCAGGAATAAAAAAAAATAAGGGGCCTGCATGTTGCCACATGGGCCAACCACAGCACGCCACGTGGCAACTAGCAGGAAAGGAAATGGCCAGCGCTGACGCGCGGGCCAGAGGCGCACATGGCCTGCTGCTTGCATTTAATGGAAAGCAGGCTCTGAACATGCAGCCGAAGCAGCGAGCTGCATGAGTCCCCCATTGTGAGGGTTTTCTGACTCTGTTTCGGCTCAATTTTTAATTGAGCCCGCTCCAAGCTCCACACTGTAGTATCCTTCGGTGCATATTTTTGTGATTTCGGACGTCAAAAGTGCATGTTATTTTTGGAATTTTACAGTGTGATTCGAGTTTGGAATCCATTTTCATATTCCAAAGAATGTGTTCAATTCAGAACGAAGAAACAATTATTTTTAAAAATTGAAAATAAAAATTGGTAAAGCTTTTATTCGGCTAGCTAGCCTTCGTGCTTCACCACTAGCACATAGGGGTGTAAACAAACCAAACCGTTCGTGAAAAACTAGCAAATAGCTCGAGCAGAATCTCGACTCGAACTCGAGTTAGACGAACACGAGCTGAGCTTGAGCTAGCTCGATTATTAGGCGAGCTCGATTCGTAACTCAATTGAATTCGATTGAATCCATTGTGTTTCATATTACACGCCTAAAATAATATATTGTGAAATTTTTAATCTTCCATAGAGCAATATCCTTGCAATGTTCTTCAATCAATTAAATTCATTTAGGCTTCAACTTTTCGTATGTTACAACATAGAAATTTTTCGCACACATGAAGTCTAATGCATACATAATTTCTTCTCCATTTCAAATTCTGATTTTAATCAAATCCCTTGTAGATAGAATTTTCAAATATAATCCATTAAAGAAAGGAACTAGAATACTTTGTCCACATCTATAGCATAGCCGAATATTCCAAATCAATTCAATTTCCATGAATCTAATCCAATTCCATAATTGATATATTCTCCAATAAAAACATTATGGACGAAATGTCTCATCAGATTTCTTCATGTCATTCCATAAAACTCCAAACATTCCTTCTTTGATGTTTCAACACAACAATTCCGTATTTGCTAACTTCCACAAATTGTCAACTAGATAAATCTGGACTTTACAAATAATACTCCCCTCGTTACTCTGTACATGACACCATAGATTTATGTGTTTGAATTTAGGTGAATGAATTGAGTGGATGAAATTGGAGAGGAAGTGATGTTTAACAACCATGGCAAGGGAATGGTGTTGCGAACTTAGACGACAGAAAGCTACCAATTTGTAAATGTGGCACAAATAAGCCATTTTAGAGCATGTTAAATTGTGGTTCAGAGTGATTTTAGTTTGAAATTGAAACCAAACAGACACTTTGAATCCCACTGTGGGGATTTCAAAGTGGTTTCAATCAAATGCAACTATTTCTCAGCTTCAAAGAACTGAAATCGGCTCACTTGTGCAGCGGGGGACACAAACCTCATGCAAATGCCTTTTTGTTGTAAGACCATGTACAATGGTAAGCCCGCTCCTGCGGTTTCAGTTCATTAAATAATCAATCTCTCTCTTCCACCTCAATAATTGAGCCCACAACTAAATCACTCCATTTTTCTCCACAATGGTTGAGACCACAATGTCAAGATGACTACCACCATAAATGAAGACATTCCACGACTTGATCAAGCATTCAATAGTTATGTTCAGGATCCTCTAAGTGACGTGGTTGGATCGATCACAAGGTCAAGAACAAACCTTAGGGATGCGGCATTGAATGCTTTGATGGATCAACTTCATGATGAAGAGTTCAAGAATAAGTCGACTAGGCTTGGATTAATTATTCATGTTTGTCGATTAACTGAAGACGTCGTGAAGAACATTATACTCTTTTTCCCACTCAGGTTTTTAATGAGGTAGTGTGATCATTGTAAACTATTGTAACATTAATTTGTTTCAGTCCAATAACTCGGCCTTGTAGGCTTTTGAAGAGTTAATATTTTCGAACAGTTCATTGGGATTTTTGAAAATATGGTGTTTTATTCTGATTAGAATTAGATTTGGTAAGATTAGATAAGGTAATATTTTTCAAGACTACTTCTTGAAGGGGACGACTGAAATTAGGGTTTAAAATAGGTATTTTAGTTAGATATGGTTTAGCTTCTTAAAGTTGCCGTAAGTCGATTCAGTTTCCAATTGTGTTTAGGGTTTGAAGCCAAAAATACCCCTATATAAAGGAGGGATATGGCCGAGATTATGATCATCTTTTATCAATCAAATGTTCAGAATTTTTGAGTTATACTCATTGCTTGCGAGCGTCTTCATTGTTGCTTAATCATGCGGGTTAATTAAGTATTAATAACCATGTGAACTAATCTTGCGGGCTAGTTAGTAAGCTAGTCGAAATTAGATTACCCTGCGGGTTAGAGTCTGAATTTTATGCAACATATATAGGGTTTGGCGAACCCTATTGTTGTCAAAGATCTAAAATTCCGCAATCCAGAGTCTTCGCAACGAGATTCATATCAAGACCACTCCATGGACCCCACTTGATTCCCTCCATCCTACTCATTATATTTACCTTTAATAATTAATTCAAATAAATTTACCAAATAAAATAAATTATAATGTGAAATTTAATAATACACCTATAATTTTTTTAATTGGATTTTTTTTCAAATTAATTTTTCAAATTAATTTCAATTTTTAAAATTTATTTTATGAACCATAATTAAAAAAAAGAACCATATACTCCTTCTGTCCCAAATTAAGTTGCACTTGTTCTATTCATTTAGTCAAAATTGACTAATTTAAACTATAAAATTCTATCGATACATAAGTAAGGATATTATCATGTGGCATAGTGTTAGATTCGTGTTAGTGTGTATCGGAATATTAAATTTTTATAATTTTTAACTGTACATAGTTAAAGATATTAATGGTCAAACATTTTTTGAGTCAATTATCAAAAGTCAAAGTGTGCAGATTAAGCTGGGACTGAGGGAGTATATTTTAAAATAATGTAATTTTAATTTTTAAAAAGATCGAAAATTTAATTTAGATTTTAAAAATAAAAACAGTTTTTTCCTTCATTTTAAGATTTTTAAATAGCACAAAATAACTTTAAAAAAATTTAACTATTTTTAAAAAAAATCGGTTGGGACAAGTGGCACCACCAGATTGGGTCATGCGTCCCAATTAGCTGTAAAAAAAATTAAAGAGGACAACAATGCCACGTGGTCCAATCATAGCGTGTCACGTGGCACCATGGGTCAAAAGAATTTGCACATGCATCAGCGTGGGCCCTATACCCATGTGATACTTTGCCATTTTCTGACTTGGGGCGGGCTCAGTTTGTTGAGCCGTAGGGGCGGGATGATTGTATGCAGCCCGCTCCGAGCCCCCCACTATGGGAGTTTTCGATCTCAATTATGTCTCAATTTTTAATTGAGCCCGATCTGAGACCCTCACTGTACATGCTCTAAAGCTCTAGGCCGAATTCTTCTTCTGCTACTTTTGTTGTCTCCTAGGCTGTCACGTGGCAGCCTCTAATTTGACCACGTGGCAATAGTGTCCCAACTTAATTTTTAAATTTTTTAAAATTCAAATTTTTTAAAATGATTTTTATTTTAAAAATTAAAAATTATTTATTTTTAAAAATCAAAACTATATTCTATTAAAAATGGTTCTTTTTAATTTTGATCATAGATAATTTTTAAAATTTTAAATTAATTTTAAATATAAAATTTTAAAAATGAAATTCAATTACTCCCTCTGGTTCACTAACATTTCCTCACTTACTTTTGGCATTTGGATTTAGGAATGTACTCCCTCTGTATTTCTATATGACATCATAGGTTTAGGTGTTTGGTTTTAGGTGAAGAAAATGAATGGATGAAATTGAATGTATAAAATAAAATGTAGAATGAGTGGATGAATTGAAATAATCTTTCCAAAAATGGAAAGAGTGTCAAATAAAAGGAAACATGTATTTATAGTAAGTGTGTCATAAATAACAAAACAAAGGGAGTAGTTGATAATGCATTGAAAGAGTAAAAAGTAAATTGAGTGGATGAAAACAACATAGAATTTGTCAAAAGGGAAAATGAGCCCATATTTAAAAAATCATCTCAAAAAGGAAAGTGAGTCAATGTTAGAAAACCGGGGGAGTAAAAAATTACACGTGTATTATTAAATTTAATATTTCAATTTATTTTGTGTAGGGAATTTTATTTAAATTAAATATTGAAGATAAAATTAATGAGTAAGATAGATAATATTAAGTGGGATCCATAAAATAATTTTATAGTGATTTCAACCATTATTGGAGTAAAAATGGAATGATTTCTTTGTGGTTTCATCAATCAGAATACAAATATTGGATATTTAATGAATTGCAGTTTTACAATTGTACATGGTCATTTTGTGGTTTGTGATGTTAGGTAGGGTTGGGGCTAGTACAATTGTGGTGGGGTGTGGGACGAGAAGAGGAGATGGTGTGTACTTCCCTCACTTAATGTGCTAGCACCATCCTCACTGACAATTCACCTTCACTACTGCTTGTTTGTGTTTTTCAATAGAAAAATTAATAAAATATACTTCCTCTGTTCCATCTAGAGTTGCACTCTTATTTTTTACAAGCTGTTCAAGAGACATGTTTAACCATTAATATGTCTATCTACGTATAATAACAACTAAAAAGTTGATATTTAGAAACTATTGGTTATGACGAATTGAACAATATCATATACGATAATATTATTGTTCATATATCTATTCAAATATGTGATTACATTTTGATAGAGAATCGTATTCAAAAACAAGAGTGCAAGTTCAGTTGGGACAGAGGGAGTAGTCACTCATATTTCTTCTTCCCCGTGTTAAATTATAGGGATATATACAAATATAACCATATATATTTGAGGTAAGTGCAAATATAACCCTCAAATAAATAAAACCCTAAATAGATGATGAAATTACAAATATAACCCTTTGGTGAAAAATCCTGCATTGAACGTGTTTTTCCGGTGTTGACCACCCAAAATGACAAAAATGCCCTCTGACCAAAAGTTGAATTTGGGTGGACAATTATACCCTTACCCACCGCCGGACCACCACCGGACCAGGTAGGGTTATATCAGCACATTATGAAAATTGATAGGGTTATATCAACACATTCCTAAAACTTATAAGGTTATATCAGCACATTCGTTAAAAATGTAGGGGTTATATCAGTACATATTATAAAAGCAAAACCCATAAACATTAAAGACCCTAGGTCAGAGAACACAACAAATTAAAAACTGCACACACAACACCAAAGGTCATCTAATCATCAATCTGAACTAAACTCAACAAAATAAACAAAATATCATTAAAAATCCTTATATTCTATACCATATATACCACATATCTCTATTCATGTGATGAGAAGTAAAAAAATCACAGAACCAAACTCAATATCGCATTAATCTAGTGAATTAAGGGGAATTTTGGATGAAGATAGCACTTTTGAAAGGTTCCGCACCTCCACTTCAACATCCTTTGTGTCGAGCTCACCAATGCTCTTTCTTGCCACTAGAACCACACTCTAGAACGTCGACAATCGGTAGAAGTGGTTGAAATGACGGTTACATGCGGTTGGCATTGATTTTATACTAATATGACACTTTGTTTTAATAGTATGTGCTAATATAACCCTACAATTTTTACAAATGTGCTGATATAACCCTATAAGTTTTAGGAATGTGCTGATATAACCTTATCAATTTTCCTAATGTGTTGATATAACCCTACCTGGTCCGACGGCGGTATTTGGGTTTTAATGATACTAAGGGCAATAATGCCATTTCCTTTTTTAGTTTTTTTTAAAAAATTCCAGAAGGACAAAAATGTCTTATCTTGAAATTCTGTCTAAAAGTTACCGGAAATGTTATATTTGCACTTTCACTTATTATATAGGGTTATATTTGCACTTTCAATCATCAAAATGTTATATTTGCACTTATGTGAATTATATAGGGTTATGTATGCACTTTTCTCTAAATTGTACTCCTCCGTCTCACGCAAAAATTCATACTTTCTATTTTCATTTGTTATTGTGGTTTATGTTTCAACTATTTCATTATTTATACTCTCTTTGTATCATACTAACTTGCACACTTACTATTTGGCAATTAACACCATCAAACTTTGACCAAATATTTGAATAGATATATAATGTTGTTGGATTTGTCGTAGTAAGTAGTTTCTAAATATCAATTTTTTATTCGTCATTATTTTACGTAATTAAACATACTAACGGTCAAATATGTTTCTTGAAAATCGTGAATTTTTTTGTAAAGTTTAATTTGGGACGGAGGGAGTAATTAAACTGATGAATGTAAATAGGCCAACTCATTCCAAATCTCAACTTCTCCGGTCAAATCAACATGAATAAACTATCTTGCAAAAAGGTAATAAGAACATTTGAAATTGCCAGAAAGTCTCCTATTAAACCGACTGACGGTTAGACAAATAATGAAAAATATCGTTTCAATCATTTTTAGGGTCAAGTAATAACTATTTACACATTTTGATAAAATTTAAAAGTTTTTCAAAATTATAGAAATTTCATTTCAATAAATAAAACAAATATCAAATTATCCTATGAGTTATATCAATTATAAAATGACACCGTCTAATGGTTAGTCGGTATAAAACAAGACTTTGCGGTGATGTTTTAATTAGTTATATTGATGAAACTTTATAATTAAATTTAATTAAATGAATAGTATCAATGCGGTTTCATTAGAAAGTACTCCCGGGGTTTTTAAAGATTTGTCACGGCAATTTTAGACGTTTGGATTTATCGTAAATGAAATGAGGGATTAAAATTTTAAAAAATATTTTAAATACGTAGAAACAATCTGTATAAAAGTGTGTCAAAATAAGGAATTATAAATTTTAGAGTATACGATACGAGGTGACAAATGTAGCTATATTGACCAAGAGTAGTTTTTCTAATTGCCTTGTAATCGTTGACTAAAATAGTTTGAATGAGTGTCTTTTTCGCAGTAATGTGGAATGGTCAATGTTAAGTGACGAACAATTGTTGGAAAATAACACAATGAGTAGAGGAATCAGAATCACCTGAAGACGACACCGACAAAGTACTCATGAAGATGAAAAAGTAAATGATTACTCCGTCTCAATTTCTTCTCTTTTTTCTCTCTTTACCACGCAAAATAAATACTCATACTCCCTCTGTTTTGTTATTTATGACACACTTACTATAAATAAATATTTTCTTTTATTTGGCACTCTTTTCATTTTTTGAAAGATTCTTTCAATTTCATCCACTTATTCTACTTTTTACTATTTGACATTCAATTTCAACCATTCATTTTCTTCACCTAAACCTATGGTGCCATAAATAGAAAAATGGAGGGAGTACGATTTTTTTTTTGTATTGATATCATTTCTTTTTTTGATTATTTTTTAATATTGACATTTTTCTATTTTAACATTGGCAAAGTCTTGGGAAAGACGGTCTTTCCATAAGGTTATGGAAAGACGGGGTTTAATTATAATAATAAAAGGTAAAAGGTCTTT
>JAULKM010000007.1:1336092-1351745 GCA_032355605.1 Rubia tinctorum
GGAGCATGTTGTACGCCAGCTTGAAATTCGATATCAGAATCCATGTATTCAGCGGAACAACTCTCTGCAAAAACACAAAAAAAAAATCGATTATTCTCAGAAAACAGGTTTTGAAAAAAGCCAGAATTGTCCAGCGATTATTTCCTAAACATCACAAGAACCAGAAGAAATGGTAGCATACCCAGAAAAAAGCAAACAAACATCCCCTACTAAAGCCCCAAACAAAATCTGATTCAGCCTTTTTGGCATGAACCCAAAAGGGTAAAGATTACGCTTAACTACGATTACCAGCTAATCAAATTAAAACACGATTAATGGCGTGATTATGAGAGGTTAGCAATGAATTATACCATCGATTCACTCGCGTTGATTTCATTACTCCCGGCCATGGCGGCAACTGGTTCTGAATCTAAAAGTCTCCAAAAACCTCAAACTCCCGAGCTGATCTTCGATGGAATGAATCTGCAACCGCTCATAACTGTGAGAAATCACTCGTTTCCGAATTTGCAGGAATTGGAGAAGAAGAAGAAGAAGATGATGAGGAAAAGACACTTCGGAATTATTATTTATCTGCAGAGCTGTGCCCAATGGGGTTTCGTATTTCTACTCAGATAAAGAAGAAGAAGAGGAGAGAGATAGAAGGGCCAAAAATTATTACGTAGGAGGTGAGTGTGTGAGAGAGAAAGTTAGAGAGAAGGGGAGGAGGATAAGAAAGTGTGTTGAGGCAGTAGAAAGAGAAAGCGAATTAAATAGAGGGGGAGGGGTAAAGGGGTGGGCGTGGAGCCACGCGCGGCGGTAGACGGTGGCGGAGGAGACGACAAATGGAGGGCGGCCAAAATTCAACTGTAGATGGTGGGGCCCTCCACAACTTGAACCTTCTGTGCATTTCGAGCTGCTCATTAGTCATTGCGCTTAATTATTTTCCTACATTTTCTCCTCTCTTTCCTTTATAATTTCTTCTTCATTAGTTTGTCGTAACTAACTTGAGCTTAATCTTAGTGAGGGGCGGATTTAGGGGGAGCGAATCGGTGAGCAAATCCCCTATGATCCATCAATTAGAGAGGCGGTGTTATGTATCATACCTCTGGTATGGAGCGGATCGAGCTGTTGAGATTTTTTTTGTTATTAATATAGTGCTTAACATTTAATTTAGAGCATGTCGAAAGGTAGCTGGAGCGCTACGTCGTAAGTCGGAAATGATGAACTGTTGAGATTTTTTAAATTGTTAATGTAATGTTTAACCTTTGGTTTTGAGTGGGTCGAGCCATAGACGGGAGCGCTAAGATGTGAGTCGGAAAAGATGAATTGTTGAAATTTTCTGTTGTTAATGTAATGCTTAACCTTTGGTTTGGAGTGGGCCGAGCGGTAGCGGGAGCATTATAGTGTGAATCAGAGGAAATGAACAGTTCGAATTTTATGTTGTTTATGTAATGCTAAACCTTTCGTTTGGAACGGGTTAAGCGGCAACGAGAACACTATAGTGTGAATAAGAGAAAATGAACAATTGACATTTTTTTGTTAATGTAGCACTTTGACGATGGGTATTATGTGTTGGATCTCTGGTTTAGAGCGGATTCAACGGTACTCAGTAGCGATACACCATGAGTCGAAGATGATGAGCTGTCAAGATTTTCTTGTTGTTAGTGTAGTGGTCAAGCTCCGGTTTAGAGTGGTTCGAGTGGTAGCGAGGGAGCACTACGTTGTGAGTCGGAGAAGATGAACTATTGAGATTGTTTCGTTGTTAATGTAGTATATAAACGACGTTGTTTAAGTACTTCATTGTTATTTTCTCTAGATCAATTGTAGTTAAAAGGCGATGAGTAAGTAGAACGGCGTTGTTTAACAACTTGCAAGGCAAAAATAAAGGGCGAGAAAATATAGCAGCTTAACAATCTGATCTTATGTCTCATCATTGATTTAGATTCTATTTCCTTTTTGCACCAAATTCCCTCCCCCGAGTGGCCAGTGATTTGAAATATGTCGTGCTCATAAGGCTTAGTGGCACTGACTGCCACTTAGCAGCTCGCCAATCCATCACCGACAATATGCACCATTAAGCCCCTCTTTATATGTACTGGGTCCATAGTTAGAGTGAGTCGGAAAAGATGATTTGTTGATTTTTTTTTACTTATAATTGATGCATACGTAAATGACGTCGTTTAACAACTTCAATTTTAATTTAAAAATTAGATCAGTGGTAGTTAAATGATATCGTTTGAGTTAGGGGAACAACGTCATTCAACTACACACAAGACTAGAAAAAATGGACAGAAAAAAGTGCATCTTTACAATCTGTTATCTCTTCGTGTCATTGATTCAAATTCAACTTCCTTTTTGCTCCAAATTTCCTCCCTAGCTCGAATGGCTAAACCTAGTTGTCACCTCTCAATACAATCGTAGTATGTCGTGGACTCGTGGCAACGAGACTCGACAACTATTACAGCAACTCCGCAGCTCGCTCATCCATCTCGTACAAAATGCATCACTGTGCCCTCACCCCCAATTGTTATTCTTGCCTCTTTTATTTCAACTAAACTCCTTCTTCATCAAAGTTCGGACTGAAATATTTCTAGAATATAATACAAGGCAAATATTGTTATACTCCCTCTATTTTTCTATTTATGACACTATAAGTTTAGGTGTTTAGATTTAGATGAATAAAATGAATGGATGGAATTGAAGGTAGAAAGTAAAAAAGTAGAATGATTGGATGAAATTGAAGGGAAAAATCCAAAAATTGAAAGAGTGTCAAATAAAATAAACCATTCATTTATATTAAGTGTATCATAAATAACAAATCAGAGTGAGTATATTTGATTAGAGGTTCAGATATTAATATACGAATAGAAGTTTTTTCTTGCCTCCGCCCCTTTTTAGACAGTTGATTTATTTATTTATTCTACAATTTTATTAAGCTCCTTTTATATTGGTTTGATTTTACCGCCGGACAGAGGCATGAATTATTATGCACAGATACTGTTTGAAATGCAAATTGTTACCACGTGGAGCTGTCGTTAGCCTTTTTAAAAAACACACTTCTATTTTATTTTTCTCACGATTATGATTGGCGGATTGCATTGTTTAATGTTAAAGTACTGTTGAAAACAAACCCTCACCTTTGTTTTCTTGCCTTTTGTTTTGTTCCATTACCAAATACCTCTTTGGAATTTTATGGAACTTTATATTATTTTGACTAATAGCTTTCTCTTAAAAGTGAGATAACATGAATACCGTACCATATGTAGCATGGAAATTATTTGTTTATCAAATTGCATGATAATTTAATGAGTCCGTCTCTTGAAAGATATTATTTCCATAAGTTATGGAAAGACCAAGGTTTAAAGTGTAAATTAGAAGAAATTAAGATAAAATTTTTGGGTTATATGAACCGGATTATAAAATTTATAACTACTACACGTTGAATAATAAAATTTTAATATTGCAACAAAAACCATTTACCTTTTATTATTATAATTAAAGCTCGTCTTTCCATAAACTCATGGAAAGACCGTATTTCCCAAGATTTTGCCTAATTTAATTGTTCAGTCAGTTTCTCTTAAATTGTTCTGTTTCTCTGAAACAATGTGAATGTCAAAAAGTTTCTGTGTACTTATAACTTCAAATCAAAGTTCGGTAAATCGATTTCTGATTTAATATCTACAATATATGCTTTCAAATAAACTTATACTTTCATAAAAATTAAAATTAAGCATCACTTGGTAATCTAAAATAAAATGTATATAAGTCTGATTGCAAACATACAAATACGTAAAGTATTTATGTTTTAAAACTATAATCAGCACACTTTATTTTTAACTTAGATCATTTGAATAAAATGCGACAATTTTCACCTTTGGGGTCTCTTCATCCATTAACACAAACTGATGAAGATGTAAATGATTGAGTCCAAGAATCAACTTTCGAGTGGTCATTTTTAACGTCCACGGGGAACCTTTTTACTGGAGAAGGGAAACCTTCATCTTAGCACTATGAGTTGATAAAGAAGTAAATTACGGCTTCCAAAGATCACTCGTCTGGTGGTCCTTTTTAGTGCCCAAGTGGAACCTCTTTATTGGATGAAAATCTCACACCTCGACTGCCAAATTCTAATGTAAGACCTAGGGTAGCAAAATATATCGATAACCCGCAGGTCAACCGAACTGTCTAGTTTTAAAGTTGGGTGGTTATGAGTTAAATAGGTAATTGAGAAATATGGGTCGGGCGGGTTGGGTTTGCGGGTTGACCGTGGGGTTACCCATATGGATTGAAATCTGCAGGTTTACCCATATAGGTTGGTATATAAACTTACATGAGTCAATATATGGGTCGAAACCCGCGAGTTTATCCATATGAGTTGGTATATAAACTCATATGGTCAATATATGAGTTGAAACTCGCAGATTTCACCTATACGAGTTGATATATAAACTCATATGAGTTCATATATGGATTGAAATATGCGGGTTTACCCATTTTCAACCCATGAGTGAAATGATTTCGAACCACGAGTTGAGCGGGTTTTACTTAACTAGTTATGACCTGACCCATTTTTTGTACTCGTCATAAAGTCGATCGAAATGAGTCATGCCCGTATTTTAAATATCAATTTTACCCAATTTACATTTGACTCTTCCGCCCAATTGACACCCCTAGACTAAGACCATTTAAATGTTTAAAATAATGTATTAATATAAAATAAACAAGAAAAATGTGCCCAGTATAATAAAAATGTAAACTACTCCTTCTGTCCCACCTCTATTTGCACTGCAATCATTATCAAACTGTTCAAGAAACATGTTTTACCATTAATATGTTTACCTACGTATAATGACGATAAATAATAAAAAATTGATATTTAGAAACTATATATCATAACGATTTCAACAATATCATATGCCCCCTATGTCCCAACTTAAGGTGTACACTTACTAATTGACAGTTAACACTCTCAAACTTTGACCACTTATTTGAATAGATATATAAACAATAATATTATCATATGTGATATTGTTGGATCCGTCGTACAAAGTTGTTTCTAAATATCAACTTTTTATTTGCCGATATTATACGTATTTAAACATATTAACGGTCAAACATGTTTCTTGAAAACCGTGAAAAAAATTATGTGCAACTTAAACTTGGACAAAGATAGTATAATATAATTGATGTTCATATAAAAAAATTATGCAGTCAACTTTTTTTTTTGAAAAAACCAATCATTCCAAGATGGTAGGAAAACGCTCAGTGGCGATTACAATGAGTGAAATTGACATCCAACATAACTAGCCTCTAACAATAACTAACATATTGCAAGAATATTTAAATTACATTTCAACCAGACTAATCATATGTACTATTACAGATTATAGATCCAATAAAAACTGTAACATTACCCTCATGGATATTAATTTGCTTCCTGCGAAAAACATGACCACTTGGCAAAGATAAGCACGTCACGCATCAATATCACTGCGCCAAACATGGATCTTCTACAACTGTAACACCACTTGATCCAACAACGATCTATGTTGTCCAAACTGTAAACATCTTGAAAAACACATATCTGACACATATATGACGTATCCAAATTAATGGAAACCTAAAAGCAAAACCATAAACAAAATTATGAACACACGATCTGAAAAGCAGATCGAGAACAATACATTAATGTGAACAACTAAATCGAGCTATTATCAAGAACACAACGATCTAATCGATCAGGTCGAAAAACAAAACTAATCTATGGAGATAAATCTCACACTTATTGAATAATAGAAATATAAATTAACTGATATTTTCATTTGATTAGTTTTGAAGAAGGAGGAGGGCTGCGGTGCTAGGTTTTTTGAAGGAGAACCATTTTTTGGAAAAGAGGTTTCGGCACTCACTCACTCCCTCATTTTATTTTAATTTAATTTTGAAGTTTTTGTAAAAGATTACTCCATTTCCCTCCAAACGCACATAATCCTATTTTTCTTAAATCTCCTCCCACTTTTCACCTTTCTCTTTGGTCTGCACCGCCCTCCATTTTTCGCTGTAAAGTACATCTGCTCCCCGTTCCTCCGGTGTTTCTAGGGATTGTTTTTCCTCGTCTAACATTCCGGAGCCCTGCCCCGCAATCGAGCTGTAACTGGTAATTGACGATCCTGAACTAATTCACTCATTTGATTCATGAATTGTTTGCTATTTGAGTGAGTTTTCCGCTATGGTCACTGGATCTGTTTGAAATTTGTTGATTCTGGTGAATGCGTGGAGTGTATTCTTGTGCAGTTTAGGTGTTTGTTAAAATGTTTCTTAGATTTGAGGGTATTGTTAGGCGTTTGTTTCTGTTTAATTTGTCGGATCAGAAAACGTTGTATTTAAGTTTCTTGAGTAGATAGTCTTCCTCTTCGGTGAGCGAATTGGTAGAGTAGATTGTAATGATGTAGATAATTTAAGATTATTTTTACATTTCACAGAGAGTGGTAAAATTGTTACGCATCTGAATTATCGTGAAGCATCAGGTTTGATATATCCTCTAAATTAACCAAGGAACGCTAAATTAGGCTTTTAAGTACAGCTTTGTTGTGTTATACTTATAATATTATGGCAAATCACGGTAGCCAACCTTTCTCTCATGGCTTCAGTCTTCACTGTGTTCCTTGCCTTGATGGGAATTGTATTTTTATGTTACTATTTTATAAAACCGATTACAGATAACCAGGTGGTATTTCTTTCTCTTGAATCCTTGACATCCTTATCACATGTGTGGTGTAAGGCTTAGATCAGGGGGTTATCCCCTTTCTTAATGCGCTTATACTCTTTATGAGGTTTACATGAATGCTCTGGATGTGGAATTTTTTCGCATATTGCATATAGTACACAAATTTTGTCCTCTAGTATCATTTGTCTTCTCGCCACGAACAAAGATATGAACAAGAAGCGAGCCTTTCATGTATGTTCACATTGATCATAAAGAGCTAATGGATGGGTTAGGAGAATATCTAGAAGTGTAGGCTGAACTTTTAGAATGTTTGGGTATGTGTATACCTGTGGAGCGGTGAGCAAAAGTTTAAAGTAGAAAGAAAGGAAATTATGAAAATTGCAGTTTAGAACCTCAAAACTGTTGCTATTTTTGCTGCCGTGCTCCCTTCAGTTCTGAAATATCCTCCCGCCCTCCCCGAAATTTGTTTATATTAACTACGATAGTTTTTTCTTCAATATGGGATGTTCTTAGGTGGGCTTACATGGATTCCAAGACATTTTCTGTGAAGCTGTGGCCACCAAGCCAAAGTACCAGAATCATGCTTGTGGAAAGAATGACAAAGAATATTACTACCCCATCTATCTTGTCCAGAAAGTATGGTCTACTGAGTAAAGAGGAAGCTGAGGAGGATGCTAAGCAGATAGAAGCTCTGGCTTTTGCTTCTGCGAGCCAATTTTTTGAGAAGGATCCAGATGGAGATGGTAGCTCTGCTATCCAGTTTTATGCTAAAGAATCCAGCAAGCTTATGATGGAGGTTGCCAGAAGAGGACCTAGAGCAATGGAAGACGGTGATCTTACAGTGTCAGAAAAAACTAAACCATCTGAAGAAACCGTGTTTGATATCTCTGGAGGCCGCCGTGCTTTTATTGATGCAAATGAAGCTGAAGCGTTATTGAAACCACTGAAGGAGCCAAATAACAAATTTACCAAGATTTGTTTCAGCAACATAAGTTTTAGCCTAGATGCAGCCCATGTTGCTGAGCCCATATTGTCCTCTATAAGAAACCAACTGACAGAAGTAGATCTCTCAGATTTTATTGCAGGAAGGTCAGAAACAGAGGCTCTTGAAGTGATGTCCATATTTTCATCTTCTTTGGAAGGTAGTGAACTCAGACATCTCAATCTCTCTAACAACGCTTTGGGTGAAAAAGGTGTCCGGGCATTTTCTGGACTTCTTAGTTCGCAGCGCAATCTAGAGGAGCTCTATCTTTGGAATGATGGTATATCAGAGGAAGCTGCACGTGCTGTGTGTGAGCTAATTCCTTCAACTAAAAGACTCCGGGTTCTACAGTTCCATAATAACATGACTGGAGATGAAGGTGCAATTGCTATATCTGAAATTGTTAATCATTCTCCTCTGCTGGAAGACTTCCGTTGTTCATCAACAAGGATAGACTCTAAGGGTGGGATTGCCCTGGCAAAGGCCCTTGGACCATGTACTAGTTTGAGGAAGCTTGATCTGCGGGACAACATGTTCGGTGTCAAAGCTGGAATTGCCCTGAGCAAGGTTCTCTTTAGATTTTCTGATCTCACTGAAATCTACCTTAGCTATTTAAATTTGGAAGATGAAGGATCTACAGCTTTAGCAACGGTTCTGAAGGTGTCTGTTTCATCACTAGAAGTTTTGGAGATGGCTGGAAATGATATCAGTGCCAAAGCTGCTCCTGACTTGGCTGCCTGCATAGCTACCAAACAGTTTCTTACCAAATTAAACTTGGCGGAGAATGAGCTGAAGGATGAGGGTGCCATTATCATTGCCAAGGCATTGGAAGAGGGCCACGGACAGTTAACCGAACTTGACATGAGTACTAATTCAATAAGAAGGGCTGGTGCCAGGTGCTTAGCTCAGGCTGTAGTGAGCAAACCTGGATTTAAGTTGCTAAACATCAATGGAAATTTCTTATCCGATGAAGGGGTGGATGAGGTGAAGGACTTGTTCAAGAATTCTCCTCTCGTCCTGGGACCGTTGGATGAGAATGATCCGGATGGAGAAGGCTATGATGAAGAGGATGAAGAGGAGGGCGATGATGATGAGGATGAATTGCACTCTAAGCTAAAGGGTCTTGAAATCAAGCACGATGAGTAGGCTTAGTGACATCCAATTCGAAGGGCATTGAAATCAAAGGAGAAATAGGCATTTACTGCCATCTGTTTTCTGGAATATTTTTATCATGTTGCTTTATTCAATCTGTTGGTCATTGACTCACAACTCATGAGCCATTTTTTCATTTCAAAATTTCCCTTTGTTCTTCCATTGGAACATTCCGCAAGTGTATTCCATAAGTTTTGCATTGAATATAAGATTGACACCAAGTAGTATTTTCAAATTTTCATTAATGTCTTCTGTTTGGTTGAATGTACAAAGAAGCATATAGATACAGACTCTCCTTTTCTGATATTACAGAGATACAATTGCATTGTATTATTGCATCACAAAATTTCAGGGATCTCCAGAAAAGCCTAGCTCAAGCAGCAACAGGTACTTTCAATGACTCTAAAATTTTGTCATCTAATTCAAACTTCATTTCTTTCTTGTCTCTGCCAATTTTTACATATTCTTCAAACCTTTCCTTCAGGTCTTCAGGGAGATTTGTCGAAGCTTTCCACCCTAGGATCTCCTGCGCCGCTCTTGGCTCTGCATAGAAATGCTGCATTTCCCCGAAATCGCAAGTATAAAGCAACATTATAGAACGAGCTTATTTTATCTTCTTCCTTGTGCTACTAAAGAAATGCTTACCATGTTTCTGAAAGGGAATGCTTTCTTTGCATCAACCCCAACAGCTTTTGGATCATAATGCACTATCTCCACAGGAAGGCCGGCAGCTTTAGCACATATCCTGGCCATACCGTCCAGTGTCACTGCACGATCACTGACGCAGTTAAAGATGTTACCACTTGCAGCATCTGCATTTTCAATGGCAAGAGAAATCATCGATGACAAGTCTCGGACGTGGGAGATGTTGGTCAGCTGCAATCCAGAGCCAGGAATCAGAACCGGCCTCCCACGAACAATGCCTGCAAGAAGTTCATAAAAAAGGTCAGAGATTAACTTAATTTCTGCAAAGGAACTTCGAGTACAGGATGAGCTTACGATCAAAGAACCATTCTTCACAATCCTTATTATTGCCAGAACCGATCATGTATTGTGGACGGAAAAAAGCCCAGCTGCCAAAAGTTTCTGAAATGCACTTCTCCACTACGGCATGGCCAGCATCAGCTTTAACAGTGTCCTACAGCACATCATCAATTCAACACATTTGTATCAGAGTTTAACTAACAACAGCATCAAATGCATTATGAATCATACCCCTTCCACATGAGGCGGCTCGTCAGTTGGCTTGTAAATCCCGGCACTGCTGATGAACAGAAACTGCATCACACCGGCGCTCTTGGCCCAATCTACCACCGGCCTATTCATAACCGGATGAAAAAAATCAACTTGGAGCTAAACGAAGCAAGTGAGTATCTATTTTTTAAATTTAACCAAAAGTTTATTAGTTGATAAGCAAAACAGTTTATAAGCAATGCCAAACACACCAACTACTTTGCTTTTAAGAAACTTTTAGCGTTCGGTAAACGGTTAAAAAGCTGCTCACTTTATAAGTTAGAAATCATTTCTCGAGGAAAAGCATAAGTTGGTCTTTCTCTCTGCTTCCAAAATTTATTACAACTCTATTAAACATAGCCTTATCCTTTTCGATGATTGTAGCGAATGAAATGCTGATAAGCCTGGTATATTTCAAGAAAAGCACATACCCGACAGCATCTAAATCCTTGCCATTGTTATCCAAGACAGCATCAAATGAGGCTCCCTCCAAAACCTTCCCGATTCCGGCAGGGTCGCCCCACACCGTCCGGCCACCTGCGCTCACAATTTCCTGTTCAAACAAAAGCCGATTCACGATCATCGCCCCACTTGAAAGGCAGGTAAAAAGAAAAACGTGATCTCAAGAACATAACTGAGAATCTGTTGAACGGAGGCTTCTTCATCTTGTCAGATGCTTCTTCTCCAACTGTTAAAATGGTGACCTCGTGGCCGGAACCCAGAAGTTCCTTAGCCAAGTAGAACCCAATGACTGCATGCCCGCCACTGTTGGTGTTGACTATGAGCACTTTTTTCTTCTCTCCGGCCTTCACAGTGAAGGCAGCGCCGGGAACGCGCCGCCGTGAAGGAATGCCGGAGTGGGGGAACGGAGTCGGGGAAATGGAGAAGGATGAGGAAAGAATGGAGGAGATAGAGGAGGGCGGTGAGAGGTGGTGGAGGGGGAGGAGACGAGCGGTTGAAGAAGAAGAATTGGTGGTGAAGCGGAGGGCGGAGGAGGAAGGAAGAGCCGCCGTCGCCATTGCCGCGGTCTGGATTTCTTGTGAGCAGTGTTGTTAATGTAGAGTTTGATAAGAACCAGCGATTCTTGATCTTTCACAGATAATGAAGTCATTGTCCTCCACAAGTGGAAGGCTATAGAGTTGCTATCCTATTATATATTTGAACGGGCAAGGATGGAGGGTAATTTTATCCTGTTCCTTTCATGTACTATGCACTCCTGTAATTTTTTTTACTTTGGACGCCAACTCGCCGAGCCTTATACTCCGTATGTGTGGAATTGGATGCCTTAATTTGGAGCACAAACAATTAGGGGTGTGAAGGGGGAGGATTGGATCGATTCATTATTCAACCCAATACAAGTAATAATGAATTGATTATCCATCACAATTCATTTATTAGTGAATTACTCCTCTATTCCAGTTTAATCTGCATAGATTTTTATTTTTTACGATTTTCAAGAAACATGTTTGACCGTTAATATGTTTAATTACGTATAATATCAGCGAATAAAAAGTTGATATTTAGAAACTATTTATTACGACGAATCAAATAATATTACATACAATTGTATTATTGTTTATATATTTATTCAAATATGTGATCAAATTCGGAGAATGTTGACCGTCAAATAATAAGTGTGCAGCTTAACCTGATAAAGAGGGGAGGGAGAATATAAGTGGAATACTTGACCATTTAACTTTGCAAGTTATCTCTTGTGATTTAATGGGTTAAAACTCATTTATTCAATTGATCATTACTATTTAATTTAATAATTCTTGTAGTTACTCTGTCCCATTTTAAATCGTTCATTTTGACTTTTTAGTAGACTCCGAAACTTTTTGATTTTAATATATTTTATTAAGCATAATTAAAACTTGTGAAAAGTTGATATTTTGAAAATATATGTTATAACGAATCTAACAATGTATTATTTAATAGTATTTATATTTATACACTAATTCAATTTCATGGTCACATTTAAGAAGTCCTGACGAAAGAAATACTCCTTCCATCCAGGTGAATTTGCACATTTTTTAGTCTACTTTATCAAGACATGTTTGACCATAAATATCAATTAATATATAGTCATCAATATCATCGTGTGATATATTGTTGAATTTCATGAATAATGTATTTTCTAAATATTAATACACTATTTGTATACGTTATTAAAGTTATTGGTGTTCAAACATGACAAAAAAATATTGACAAAAAAGTGTGCAAATTCTGTTGGAACGGAGAAAGTAGTGGAACATATTAAAATGGGACAGAGTGAGTACTATTTAATAAGTGACACATTATAATAACTTACTTTCTAAAATTCTAACATTTAACTATAAAAGACTAAATTATTTTTTTTATCCCCAACATATATTGAAATACCATCTTTTGGTCTCCAATCCCAATACCTCTTATTTTCAGTAATCAACAAATAAAAAATGATTTGTTTGGTCCCCAAAACCATATTCCGGGTGGGTTTCAGGTAATCTTTAGCTGCAATTGCGTGAAAAGACACTTTTGCCCCTAAGAAAAAAACTGAAAATTTATTTAAAATCATTGTCTTCTTTTATGCTGCTTCTTCTTTGATTTGCAAGTGGCGTCGGAGCGGGGTGGCGGAGCAGAGTGGCGTCGCGTCGCGTCCTCTGGGTGGATCTATCATTTCACATCATGCCAAGTATGATAGTTGCTTCCTCTGGGTGGATGTTTCAATGTTGGTGCTCAATTTCTTCGTGTCAGAGCGGGTGAACAAAATGGTGGAATCTGGCCTGGTAGAGGAGGTCCGAGAGTTCTTCCGCTCCGACGAAGATTACAGCACCGGCATCTAGCGGGCCATCGGGGTACCGGAGCTGGACGAGTATTTCTGGTACCAAAAAAAAGAAGGAAAAAAGGGGACAACGCAGGGAACAAAATAGGGGAAGAAAAACAAGGTAATTAAGAAAAATGCTCCTGAAAATAGGGATCGAGAAGATCAAATCGAACATGTACCAATTAGCCTGTTCGCTGAAGAGCATTATGAGGCTGAAAGAACATCTGAAATGGAGCGAAATCCAAAGCCTCGACGGCACGGTGAAACCCAAGTCGCCGGAACCCGGGTCAGGGCTGGAACCCATCTGAAACCCCCTAAATCCAAAATACCCATCGCCGCCTCCATCGCTCTACTCCGACCCCAAAACCCTAACCTTTGTCGCGCCTCTACTTGAAGCTAAAGCCCCAAAACACCCACTGCGCCCCTACTGC
Organism: Rubia tinctorum; assembly: GCA_032355605.1. Classification (NCBI taxonomy): domain Eukaryota; kingdom Viridiplantae; phylum Streptophyta; class Magnoliopsida; order Gentianales; family Rubiaceae; genus Rubia; species Rubia tinctorum. Next base: position 1,349,400 of record JAULKM010000007.1, read on the forward strand.
TCGAGCCCAAACCACCGCTGCTCTGACCCCCAGAACCCAAACCACCGTTATCTCCTCCTCGTCAGCTCGAATTGAACGACGGTGAGAGGCTTTTCTTCTCCAATCACGAACGCGGGGTTGCGAACGGTGGTGGCGTCTCCTTCTCCTCCTCATCCAGAATCAAGAAGCGATGAGAGGTGATGAATCTTTGGCGGTGGTTAAGGAGAAGAAGAGGGTGGAGAAAAGAGTGGAGGAGAAGAAGTCCTTGGCGACGGAAAGGGGTGGAAAGAAAAAAGAAAATAGAAATTGAAAAAGATCAAAGAAATAAAAATTTGGAAATTGGGGATTTTTAAATGAAAATGTTTTTAATTAGTAAAATTGCAAAAAATACCTGTGACTATATCGGAAAATAATTCAGATTTACCTGATAATCACCTTTGGGGACCAAACAAATCATTTTGTATTTGTTGGTTGCTGAATATAAGCGGTATTAGCACTGGAGACCAAAAGATGGTATTGCGATATATGTTGGGGAACAAAAAAACAATTTAGTCTATATAAAACTCACCATCGTGGAACTGTTGTATGAGATAACGAGTACATGTGATCTTGCTATTCAGATACAAAATCACACACCCAGTAATCTGGCAATTAGGATAGTTGCGTTTGGGCGGGATTCATTTCTGAACGAGCTCGAGTTCGAGAGGGTCAAATTGTATTCGTGCTTGGGTTATGTTTGGTTATGAGCCAGGGCATGGGTCTTATTGGGTTAAGACATGTTCAAGTCGAGTTCAAATCGAGTAGGGTTAAGGTTCGTGACTAGTTTGGATTGGGCCAATTGGGTTGGTTTTGGCTCAAATCGGTTAGATTAGGGCTAGTCGCAACATGTCAGGTCCATTGAATTTTGGCTGGGACGCAGAATGTTGGTTTTGGGTGGGGTTTTGTTTTGGTTTTGGTATGGGCCGATTTTAGGTAGTTCTGGGTTCAGGTCGTGTTTGGGCCCGAGTCCAGCCCGGTTAGAGTTTTGGATTCGGGATGAGTTTTGATTTGAATCGATTAAGTTTTAGGTTCAGATTCTGACGGGTCAGATTTTGAATTTGAGTTGAGGTTGGGTCGGATTTGGGTCGTAGCCCAAAATTGACCTATTAAACATTATAAAATAAATTTTGAACTATAAATTTGTCTCTAGATTCGGCCGGGTCATATAAGAAATGATGATTCAACACTGCATTCTAAAAATAAATTTTGCCCATCCCAAATCAACACGCGGATCAAAATACGTACTCCTAATTTTCAAGGCGCTTATGGGTCATTAACGGACTGATCCAATAATAAATTATAAAAGGTAAATGGATAAAATTGAATGAAATTGATTCATTCGATAACCCAACCTAACACCCCTATCATTAATGTATTCATCAGTTTTATCAAAACAACCGGGAAAATTCACATGAACAAAGCCTACCAATATGTTAATTTCATCGACACTTTTTTCCTTTGAACGCATACATCGGGGTACATGTGGTTTGGTTCATAGAGTTCTCAGCACGGTTGCTCCAGCTAACCGAAATGGTCGAACACCTTCCACAAAAAAAAGGGCCAATAACAGTAAAGATATTTATGATATTTCAAATGTTACAGAAGAATTTCATAGGGGATACACCAACAAAATAAGCTGAAGGTCCTAGACTTCTAGCACCAAGGAAAATTTGATCCTCCACAATCCAGTGGTCACAAAAATCTGAACCCCAGAAGACAGCTACGGTCAAGGAGTACTGCATCAACTGATACCAATCTGCAAAGAAGGAAAGGGAGTTTAAAACATGAAAAACAGCTCAATTCTACTCAAATGTAATGCTGAACGATAAATTGCACCGCCACTTAAATGTGAGATCATTCCAAACGAACAGTATCATTTTCCATTTTCCATTTTCCATCTCACTCCCAGTTCTATAATCTCTATAACAAAACCAGAACACCATTCACTTCACATAGAGTTTGTACATCCCGACATATCCAATGACAATGTAATGAGAATTGAGAAAATATATAGCCACGGACCAACAGTTCTTTGGGAGTCAACCTCGATCTTAAATGGTGCTAACAACCTTCTCAAGGTCGGAATAAAGCTAAACTACTTGTACTTGCTCAACAATCTGCAACCAGGAGTGGTCTTTCCCCTCAGCACAAAGATGCAACAAAGGATAACTACGTCCCGCTTAAATGGCAATATATGAATATTCAGCAATTAGTCTTATGACTAACTTGGTGATCCTCTTTCTTAAGGTTGAAGACTAGGGGTGTAAACGAACCAAGCCGTTCGTGAAAAGCTCGCAAACAGCTCGAGCAAAAGCTCGACTCGAACTC
>JAULKM010000007.1:1366829-1377531 GCA_032355605.1 Rubia tinctorum
TCTCCTATGCCAGGGACTTCAACTGTACAGAATGACATTATTGGTCCTGCAGTTTCTGAAGCGCAAGTGAGCTTCATTCTTTCTTTATTTACTCTTTACTTATACTGTAATTTTTCGGAATGGTAAGCTGTTCCAGAACTTGTAAAAACTTCCCTCAATTGCTGTCTGGGAAAGATAAGGGAAATATATGTTTTGGTGAATATGCATACCATGTATTCATTTGTTTCACCCTGCTGTCGAAAAATCCTTGGCAATCAGTGACCTGAAACACTATGGAGAAAGTGACTGACACACACCTTATGATAGGAGGTTTTGAAGATGTTTAAATTAACGTGACTTAGTTCCATCATCTAATAGTACTCTAACCTTCTGGAGTCTTTGGAGATATATCTTAAGATGTAGTTGTTGTGCTTACTTGGTTAAATTATCATGTAATGGTTTTTGTGTTGGTTAAATCCATGCATCCTGGACAGATGCTAGAAACTAACCAGCATTTAGAGATTCCAGAACAAATTTAGAGTAACCATTTCAGAGTCATTTTGCTGAGGGATGGGTATGGGGGACTAACCCAATTCACCGAGGCAAGTATTCTAAAAAATAAATACTTATGAAGACAAGAAGTAGAATGTGCTATTACTGTGCTAGTGTTAAAGTTAGCCTTTCAAATTTCCATGCTGTATCTTCTTTATGTTAATCAAGCTGTTCCTTTTAACTGCCAGGAAAGTTTTCTTCTAAGAACTTCAATCTTGTTTAGTGCTGAGATCCAAGTTAATGAGGCACTCTTGATTATTAGATTGATGTCAACATTGCTTTGTATTTAGAATCTTGTCAGGGAGTATGTGACATGGTTGCAATCAAGCAGTGCTCGTGAAGAAAGAGCTTATAGAAATGCTTTAGCAGATAAATGGAAATCATCCGTTGCTCCATCGACACAGTTTGAATTTGATAGCGGTAACTTCCTAGAGGGAAGATGTGAATTCAGCAAGAAAGTGCTAGAGGACTTTAATGCCGCCGCTGCTTCTAAATTGTTTGAGCAAGAAATTCGTGAAGTGGTAAGTTCTTAATAATGTCTTGTCTATTAGAATTTATTTATTCTAGCTGCATGTTTCACAAATGTGTTACCAACTTACTGCCGAGGAGTTCAAGAATTTGGTACTAAAATGACTGCTATCTTCTCAGTTCTTGGGAACTTTTGGTGGACTAGGAGCAGCAGGTTTATCTGCATCACTATTGACTTCTGTATTACCAACAACTTTGGAAGACCTCCTTGCTCTGGGGCTTTGTTCTGCTGGGGGGTAATGTGGCTCTCTATGCTCTTCCTCTGTCCTCACTCGTCATATGTAAATGTGTGAACTATCATGCATGTTGGCACATGTAGCTTTGTTAACTATTTTTATTTTTGTCCAGCTTTGAATATGGAGGTAATGAGGTATACTCTTTCAAATGTTGTCACGGAAATGAGAGCTTTAGGCTTAATCCTGGGAATGTATGTACAGTAACGAGGAAAGCACTCAAATCAGCAAGTAGATATTTGGATTTAAGAATAGAGCAAATCTAAGTTGTAGAAAGCTATAAGTCGTGGTTGCTTTATCGACTATTGGACAAATTCAATTCCAGGATGTACATCTATGCCACTCCCTTAACAAGTTTAGAAACTAGGTTAGCATAAAAGTAGTGAGTTGAAAGCAAGTACCATAATGCCAATGGTAATGAATAAGAGAGAAATGGGGTTGGGGGTTGGGGAAGACTAATGAAATGTGCAGATTCTTGCTAGTGCCCTGAAGATTTTGTTGATATGTCAAATTTTACCAACAGACTACAAAAATATGGCTCCATATATGTTTCTGGTAGAATGGCTTGGGTTTAATACTCCCATGCATACTTCTATATGCTATTAACTTGTGCAAAGAGTGTTAACTTCTGTCAACCTGATGAAACTCTTGTTTCTTTTGCTAGTTTGCTTGCAATTTCCAATTTTCCAGCCCGCAGGCAGCTGGTTATTGGAAAAGTGAAGAGGTCAGGGGATGCATTAGCTCGTGAACTAGAAGAGGCAATCCAGAGGGATCTCTCGGAGACAATTAATAATTTCGAAAAGTATATAAGGTTTATGGGCAAGCCGTATCAAGAAGAATTACAGCATAGGCTGGACAAACTGTCTGGCACCCTAGATGAGCTCACAGATGTTGAAAACAGACTTAAACGACTACGAATTGAGATTGAAAATCTCCATATATGATGATTACGCCACTGAATTTTTACTGTCCTTTAACTGATGCACTCAATTCTTACTTATCTTATTAGAATATGGTAATTTTACTTTCGTGTAACTGATGCAGACAGCGGCTATGCATTGATCGGATGGTATTGCAAATAAAGGTGAGGCATCTTCACATTATAGAAACTGTCCTGTCTTAAGATTTGCTTCTTCATCAAGAATTGTGGGACATGTGGAATTTTTTTTTCAAGCGTTCGCAGTTTTAGCGTAAACTTGCTTTTGTTGTTTGCAGATAAAACAAGGGAAGGGATGCATCTTGCAAATGAAATGGTCAAAAAGTAGAGAGACAAAGGAGCTATGGTGCAAGCCACCAAGGAATTCCTTGTCCTCTAATCTTTCTTCTTTCCATTCCAGGTCTGAACCTCGTAGTTTATACTTTACATAAGTGTGTTACATAAATCACAGGGCAATATGTTATCTACAATTTTGGTCGGCCAAATACATGAGAAAGGCAAAAGGGGATAAAAAATGAGTGGTCTGTAGTAGATTTTTTGACGGCTAAAATTACAAGAAAGCCATTTCATTACTACTTGAATAGGGGGTACTTATTCGCTTACGTTTGTGCCCGCCCTAGCTGGCTCTATTTAGGCTCTAGAAAGATATTCATTCAATTCCCTTTTTTGCATTATGAAAGCATTGATCTTTCATGGTCTTCATGCTAAACCGAGGGGCTTGAATCATTTCGTTGTTTTGAAAGTGCAAAGGTGAACTTTAGTTTAATCAAACTTTCGGTACCAGGTTAAGGTTTAGTGATTAGTGTGGTCCTTAATTGCTTTTTAGCTACTAATTTGACTTATCCTTAGCCAAGAGAATGCACTAATCATAGGATATGTGTTTGTTTTTAGTGTACGTGGAAGAAAGAAGACAAAAACGATGAAGTTTATGTTAAGTATATGCCCTAAGAGTCAACGCATTAGTTTATTTTCTCGAGGTGAGGGAGTTTTTTAAAATTATTTTGCATTCTTCTTTCTCCCATGATGCTTGGAGTAACGAGGCCCGTCCATCAGTGGATTCTTATGCTTAGCCCACTCAATTCATTAAATAACCTCATTTTCCTCCCACAGTGGTTAAGACTACTTTGAGTCCACTCCATGGATCTCACTTGATTCTCTCTGTACTACTCATTAATTTTACATTTAATATTTAATTTAAATAAATTTACCTAACAAAATAAATTCAAATATGAAATTTAATTATACATTTGTAATTTTTGAATTTCATTTCGAAAAAATTTAACTTTCAAAATTAATTTTATGAACCATAATTCGAAAAAAAATCATACTACATATTTTTTTTAAAAAAATGTAATTTTGATTTGTAAAAATGACCAAAATTTAATTTAGATTTTGAAAAGTATAGATTTTTTAAAGATTTTTTTTCAATTTTTTAAAATTAGTTCTTCAGATTTTTTGAAAGTTTTTATTTTTTTTCCGGTTGGGACACGTGCCACCACCAGATTGGGCCACCAGTTCCAATCCCCAATCCGGATTAATTTTTTTTTAAAAAAGGGGGACAACGGTGGCATGTGGCCCAATCATAGGGTGCCGTGTGGCACCCTTGGGCAGGAAAACAATTGCACACTCGGCCAAGGCCTTCATCACGTGGGGGGTGCAACTTTTGGTAGAATTACTGCTGTCTCTGTCAGAGAGTTGGCCCAGCGGGTTGCTTCAAATGCAGCTCGCTCCAAGTCGCCTACTGTGGGGGTTTTCGGTCCTGGTTCCGTCCCAATTTTTAATTCCGTCTGAATTGAGCCCCGATTGCACATGCTCTTATGGGTTGTAGTGCACAATTGAATTTAAATATGAGGGTGGGTCAGGGGCGGATACAGGACAAAAAAATTTGGTGGATCACAATTTAATTTAATCTCTGTTTTTGAAGGTAGTATAAAAATTTCATTTTTAAATTTAGAAGAATAAAGTGGGTCTAAAATTAAAAATAAACTAGAGCACTAATTAAAAATTATATATTAATCAGTTAATCAATTAAAAAAATTGTTTTTGTTTGAAAGAAGGCAAAATTTTGGGAAAGACCGTCTTTCCATAGGCATATGGAAAGATGAAGTTGAATTGGAATTATAGAAAGGTAAAAAGTTTTAGTTGCAATATTAAAATTTTATTATGCAACATTTAGGAAATACGGTATTTAGGTTTATGACCCGATTAATACAACCCAAAAATTTTATTTTGATTTCTTCAAATCTACAAACATTGATTTTTTTTCATAACTTATGGAAATGCGGTAGAGACGGACTCTTGAAAAAAAGGTTGCGATTTGATGACATGGGTTATCTGATCTCCAAAAAAAAGGAGAGACTTGGGTAAGAGATTTTCATATGAGAGGGCAAGAAAGAATTTCAAGAGCTGCTTTACTTGTCCGATAAATTGTTAAAAACAGTTCATTGAAAATACATTCATTTTTTTTTTTGGTGAAAGTCATAATCTTGTCTTCATCTGTCTTTAAAACAAGTTTGTTTTACATAAAAGTATAATTCCACCTGATACACGAGTCTATGTGAAGGATTTAATACTAATGGAAGCTTATATATAAAAAGAAAAGAAAAGAAGTTCAAATCAGATCATCCAATATAGGTTTGATCAGGCACCAATCCCACATTCTACTAATGTAAAACTTGTACTGGACACCCTAACAATAATTAATTACCCAACGGTGGTGCCATCAGCAAATACTACTAACTATGGTGATTCAGACACAAACGTTAATATGACATGTTACTGGTCCAGAAAAGGCAGTATTGCACACGTCCAAGTGCTCTGTTAAAGCAAGATTTGCGGCTAACATTCACATGGTCTTTGTAATTTGGTGATTATGGACGCATTCCCCGTTCAAATGGGTCATTTTTATACTATAAACGGCACATTTCACCTTTCTCCACGAGCAAATTCCAATTACAATCTGGGCTTATCTCAATTTACGTTGGTTATCAGAACGTATCCCATATTCATGAAATTGGGCAGGGAAGATGCAGCCTAAAAATGGAGGCACGCGTTTAACTTAGATTTAGTTGTTTGTTAAACCTAATTCATCCTCATTTATACTTATGATGAGAAGTGTAGCTGGGTTAAATTTTGCGTGGTTGATTTGATGTTTGCTGCCGTGATCAATTTGAGGTGGAATATTGTTTTGACTTGATGAGATAGGGTTGAACTCGTATGGTTTCACGGTAGATGAGCACTTATTGGTTATATAAGTATTTTGTTGCTACTTAGATCATCACTTTGAATTTAATATATAATGCATTTGCGTGAATGAGTTTGTCTCATATCAAACCGTAAAAATAGCTCGTACATAGTCATTTTGATCAGTATAAATGGTTGATCCCCCCCGGAAAGATTACATACATACATACAAGCAAGCAAATTACATATATAAAAATCCCACTCTATGAGTAACTAGGAGACACCACCATTAAATCTATTGAAACTCAACGGAGCTTGAAACTCTATCCATTTGAATAGTTAGGGATGCCCTTCGAAGCCCAAACGCTGCACCACCAACGACCACTACCCCAAAGCCGGAATCACCACGATCTCACCTTCATCGACCACCTGAAAGTTGAGAAACCACATCGGGGACCACCGTCACGGTCCCATAATGCTGGATAATCCACATCAAAAAATTACTATGATATTTGCAATTCTTGACAGGGGTGTGGTTTCAACCTTGGGCATCTTAGTTATAGAGAGTGTGGATTAGCACTAAACCAGACCCAACTCACTAAATGGTTGATTTCTAAACATTCTAGTCAGGAGTGACAAAATAGACTAGTAACCCGCGGGTCATCTTTTTTCAAACTCTGGTGGCTATGGGTAAAATGGGTAACATGTCAAATGGATATTTGAAAAATATGAGTCGAGGGGGTTGGGTTTGTGGGTTGATCGTTGCTTTATCCATATGGGTTGAAAACCACGGGTTTATAAACCCACATGGGTAAATATATTGGTTGAAACCTGTGGGTTTACCCATATATGAGTCAATATATGTGTTGAAATCTACAAGTTTTATCCATATGAGTCAATATATGTGTTGAAATCCGCATGTTTTATCCATATGGGTTGGTATATAAAACCATATGAGTTCATATATGGGTTAAAACCTGCATGTTTACCCATATTTGACACGCGGGTTGAATAAATTTTGAGAAAAATGCATATATAACTCTGCATAATTCACATAGGTGCATATATAACCCTGTGAATATGTAATTATTTAAAGTGCAAATATAATCCTAGATAGATAGTGTATGTGCAAATATAACCTTTTCCGACAGTTTGAGGCCAAATTATGTTAAAAAGACAAATTTATCCCTCTATAAAAAATAAAAAAAATACAAAAATAAAAATTACCTCCATACCCCTGAAGCCCTAATCTCATTTATCTTCATTATTCTCTTCTTCCACCCGCAGCTTACTCAAATATTCATCTTCATTATCCGTTGATCTTGATTCCAAGTGCGCTCACCGGCAGTCTCTGGCGAGCCCAAACGTGCTCATAAAGTCCATCTTCTCGAATCTGGTGAAGAGCCCCCGATCGCTGGCGGCGGAGGCAGGGGTTCTCACGGACGGTGGAGCACTCCCACAAGCTCATCTAGGCCATCAGGAAGAGGGACAAGGCTCCGCTGGAGGTGTCAAAATTGAAGTCTCTATGGCCAAGCTCGAAAGCAAGCTCAACCGGCTTGAAATCTACTGCCATGGATTGAAATCTGTGCTCGAGGATTGCAACAAAGGAAGTAATTAAAACTCCAATCCGAAGTATCAGTTTGACATGATTCAGGGAAAGTGATCGAGCACTTCTTGCTAGCAATTTACGGATTCAATGGGATATTCTTGATGGGGCTTCTAGCCCAACCTTTAACGCTCCAGTTGGGGTAAATGGGAGGCAAACCCCATGACCGGATCTCGGTACTTCTTCACCAATACGACATCAAAGTATCCTTATCGAAGAATCCCAAGGGTTTAGTCATCTATCTCGAAGCATTCTTAAACAAGGCATTCTACAAAGATTTCGAATCCATCAAATTCCAGAAAGGATCCTCAAGCTCCATTATCAACCCAAATGAGCGGTGCGAATGCAACTTGGAATCAAGGTCAATGGAGGAGGTGATTTGGAAAATTGTGGCGGCGAAGGTGGTGGAGCAGTGGTGGTGGTGCGCGGGAGGTGGGTGAATGTGGGTTGTGGTGGCGGGGGAATGGTGGTAGCGGTGGCGCTGGAGGGGTGGAGGTGGTGTCCAGGAGGTGGTGAACTGGTGCCTGGCGGCGGGAGGTGGTGGTTGAGGTTGTCGGGGGTGGTGGTCGTGGTGTTCAACGGATGGGGGTGGTGGGCCGAGGGCATTTTTGTTTTTCAAAATTTTGTATTAGGCTGGAAGAGCATTTGGTCATTTTCTGTCGGTCAATGGTTGGAAATGACCAATCAATGCTGGAATATAGTCTTTACGATTTTATTTGCGCTTATGTAAAGTAGTTAGGATTATTTTTGCACTAAAAATTATCTCAGAGTTATATGTGCACTTACTGAAATTATGTAGGATTATATTTGTATATCTCCCATAAATTTTTACTCGTGGGTTGAGCGGGTTTCAATCCGGCCCGTTTGTGATCCAACCCATTTTTAATCCATAAAAATGGGTCACAATGAGTCATGCCCATAGTTTTTAACGAACCATATATCCGACTCATATTCGACCCATCCGCCCATTTACCACCACTAATTACAGTCATTAAGAATTTAAGTTATAGTTACTATTGTTGAATGTATATTGATAAAATATTTGGAAATTATAAAATACAATTAATAATCACGTTTCAAGCAAACACATATTGATGGAGTCACGAGTAAACTCGCTGCCCTTGAAACGAATGAGTCCCGTCGTGGACATCGTTCCCTAGGATAAAACCATCGAAGGTAATAATTAACCAGTAAAAATTACCTCGGATTCACACAAAGCCCGAAGGACTATCACCGACAGAGAGAAAGAAGATAAGACTCAAGTTTAGAAGAAAGGAGGAACTTGAGAATGGTGCAAGGTTTCTGTCAGACATAGAGGCTCTATTTATAGTTGTCTAAGAGGCCCTATGGAAAGATACGGTGAAAGATCTTATTCCCGTAATCAGAAAAAATATTCTCCAACCACCAAATATTTTACAAATATTTGAATAGATTCTGGAAAGATAAGAATATCTCATATTTATTATCATGATTAACCGCGTATCAAATCTCATATATTCCACATGTATTTTCAAATCCAAGAATGTTTGTTCCACAAGTGATTCCAAAAACGACACCCACTGATCCTAATTCAGTTCGAGCCCAACTCAAAATAAAGCCCAAAAGTTGACGATATTCAACTTGTTTTACAATCATTTTTCCAACATTATGTAGGGTAACTTTTGCATCCTCCCTTGAGTAGGTAGGACTAGGAGTAGAAGTACTTTAACACGAAGCTATTGAGCAGTTTATGATCCAACAAACAAAGCTGGTTGCCAATGTAAATGCTAGAAGTGCATTATTGGGTACCTTCACTGTAAATTATTGAATTGCTATTTGTTTTTGAGAAGAAAACATAAGTGCACAGATATTTTTGATTTTCAACAGAAGTGTCATCTGAACCTCCTAGTTTCAGATTCTACTCTTAAGCAAGTTGGGAAGTTTGTAAATTTACTTGACGAATTCCATTGCCTCGCAGCCGAACATGTCCCGGATGGTGTAATCAGAATAGTTCCTTCACCTTGTAAAGTTGGTGATGAAGGCTAACCAATGCTCACTTCACCAGAAGCAACACAAGTCCTGTAATTACTAAAGACGCGGAATGATTTCACAAGTCCTGTAATTACTAAAAATGCAAGGAATGATCTACAAGGGGCACAATAGCATCCATTGTCATAAAAATGACTGTAAGAGAAGCCCAGTTAAACAAACCTTATTAAAATCAAGAGTGCAGGGCATGGTCTTCATCAACGGATTGCATTTTCTCACAGAGTTTTAAAAAAAAACTCTGAATCTGAAACAGCAATGTCCGTAGAACTCATGACATATAGGAGTAAGAACACAATACAAAATCACGACCAGCTCCAAACTAGCTGAAGGCCATATGCAGTGGAAAGTTGGTACATATACTTCTCCATTTTCATACACAATGCTCCCTTGTATATTTCAGACAATATTTTCAGTCAAACATCCAATTCTTTAGAACCTCAATCCCATGTGCCGTTTGCTTACAAAGAAACTCAACCGAGATTATTAAACGTGAGAACGGATAAATTCTTATTCCTCTAAGTGGCTTACTGCTTCAGATAGATAGAACATTTAATCATAAAAATTATTGAGGAAAAGTTCAAGTACAAAACAACCAAACCTGCAACGCCACGTGGAGTGGGATTTATGGATCACCATCATGAACAATCATGCTAAGCAGGGAGTTGGATCACCTGAAACACGCACATAGCACTCCCTACTTCTCCATGCTTGCTCAAACTGATGGCATCATCATCAAAACAAGTTTCCAAAAAAATAAAATAAACTACTTTCCCATTCCAGTTCAGTCCCCAATTCTGAAGCAAGGACTTCATTTAATGAAAGGGAAACTTAAACAGTTAAAACACATAAAAAAGGAATTGTCTCATGACCTTTACCAGGCCTTAAACAGCAAAAACTTCATGAGTAAGTACTGTGAGTCGTTTAGTATATAACACTTCCTAACTCTGAGTATACAAAAGAGGTTACTTGTAACTATAAGCAAGAAAATGCAATCCTCAGGACATCAAATACTCGCTCAAATTAACATGAGAACTGAAAGATTCTTATTCCTCCAATTGGCTTACTGCTCCAGATGGATAGAAAGTGTAATCGTAATAATTGATGAGGAAAGTTCAGTAACAAAACAACCAAACCTGCATCCCATCATGTGGAGTTGGATATAAGGATCAGCATCATGTTCTGTGATGCTGAGCCGAGAGTTTGATTGCCTGAAACACGTACATAACATACCTACTTCTCCATGCTTATTTTCACTTCATTACTCAAAACTAATGGCATCATCATCAAATCAAGCTTCCAGATAAAAAACAACTCTCCCATTCCAGTTCAAGCCCCCAAACCAAAAATTCATACAATTAAAGGGAAACAATAAACACTTAGTTAAAAACATAAAAGAAAGAAATGTTTTATGAGCTTTGCCAAACCTTATGCAGCGAAAAATTCACGAGTCTGTCAAACAAAAATACAATGAGACTTTTAGCATACGAAACTTCCTAAATACTAAGCAAAAGGTGGCTCTTTCTGCTAGTTCCAATTGTTCTTTGAAGTTTCTCTCCATAAACAATAACAAACTTCTCTAGAATTAAAAAACCAGATTGCACGAAGATCAAAGTAAACATCCCAGTTACTTGCAAGGATAAGCAGGAGAAAAGGAAT
>JAULKM010000007.1:1386219-1404955 GCA_032355605.1 Rubia tinctorum
TTGCAGGCTTACATTGAAAAGGAGGACAGTAGGAAACTTAAACAGAAGCAACGAGAAAGGATGCAGCCAAAGATGGGGAAAATGGACATTGACTATCAGGTTGACTTTGCAATGGAAATCTACCTCTCGCTTTCGGATTGATTTTCTTACCTTTGGGTAGTTCTAACACTGCTCTCTACTGACTTTTCTATAGGTTCTGCATGATGCATTTTTCAAATATCAGACAAAACCAAAGCTCACTACACATGGTGATCTCTATTATGAAGGAAAAGAGTTTGAGGTATATGCTATGATCTTCTATGTTGTCGTGGTTGGGTATTTTTTTGTTATTGTAAAATCTTTTTTCCACAACTTCTTTTACCAAAAATTAAATTCCTACTTCCTCTCGTTGTGTGATTTTTAACAATGTAGTAATGAACTGCATGCATTTAAAAGTAATGAATGAGTACGTCTTATTTTGTATAGATTGCATGGAGTATGAGGAGAGGCCAACTTATTGTATTCCAACAATGTTGATTTGGTTTTGTTAATTGTTAGATAGTAGACATCCTTGATCATCTTTGGTCAAGTGATGGCGGTGAAAGCAGTTATGATCTTAAACCTTTCGTGTCTTCTGTTACAGGTGAAACTGCGGGAAATGAAACCAGGAATGTTATCACAGGAACTGAAAGAGTCCCTCGGTATGCCTGAAGGTGCTCCTCCTCCCTGGCTTATCAACATGCAGGTTAGGGAGCTACATACATTATGTTCTTTTGCGTGTACATATCAATCCTATTTTACGAAGTTTTTCACGTGAAGCCTTTGTTTCTCATTTTTTTAAAATGTTGTCAATTTCAGAGGTATGGACCTCCACCATCTTATCCTCATCTAAAAATTCCTGGATTGAATGCGCCCATTCCAATTGGAGCCAAATTTGGTTATCAGCCTGGAGGGTGGGGTAAGCCACCTGTTGATGAAGTAAGCTTTCCTCTTTTGTTCTTTGATATTTACTGTGACATTCTTTTCTCATGGGTTCAGTCTTTATATTTTTGTGCATAGCTCTCATATTTTAAGTCTACTATTCTGCAAACTTTTTTCAGCTTGGACGCCCTCTGTATGGAGATGTTTTTGGTGTGCTTCAGCAAGAAGAGCCTAATTATGAGGTACTACAGTGTAGTCTCTCGTATGTCAGATTACATTAGTATTTTTTCATTCTATTGTTTATTGGGCTTTGGACTCCAAAACTTATGTGTATGTTTTGGTTGAAAACAGTTATGTTTTCATTTTAAACTTGTGCACTCCTAAAATCTAAAAGCAAAAGCATTGGTTGAAACTCATGTTTTATTAACTGCATATCAGGAGGAACCAGTTGATAAGAGCAAACATTGGGGTGATTTGGAGGAAGAGGAGGAGGAGGAGGAGGAAGAAGAAGAGGAAGAGGAGGAGCTGCTGGAGGAAGAAGTAATGGAGGATGGTATTCGGTCTGTTGATAGCCTTTCAAGGTACTAGAACAAATGTGCTTACTTTGTAAATTTTCTTAATATTTTCTGCTTTGTCAAGCTATATTTCGAGAGGTGCCATGCATGTGGGTGATATCCTGCATTGAATTACGGGAGTAATTCTGATTAATGATTCTGTCATATTACTTTGCTCAGAATTTGTTGTACTTATTATCCTTTCTGTTTCTCATATTCAATTTAAAAAAATTTCCTGGTTCAGCACTCCCACTGGTGTTGACACGCCAGATGTCATTGATCTTCGCAAACAGCAAAGGAAAGAGCCAGATAGGCCTCTGTATCAGGTACATTACACAGTTGACTCTCTTCCTGTTTGGTCTTATTTCCTTTCACCATACCTATCCTGTTGATCGTCATTTATGTAAAATTCTCACAATGCACAGGTTCTTGATGAGCAAGAGGCTAATATAGCTCCGGGAACCTTGCTTGGAACAACCCACACGTGAGTACTCCCGCATTACTTAGTTATTGTGCAGGAAGCTCTTTGTTCTTGAGTTCTTTAAATTGCAGTATGTTTACCTTTGGACTTTTCTTTTTTCAGGTATGCTGTTCCTGGGGCACAAGATAAGGCTGGTGCCAAGAGGGTGAGTTTATGTAACTCTTTCATGTACATTATAGAAATTGTGATTAATATTACTGGCTTTTATAATAATTCCGTTGATAGCTCATCTTTCTCGTTTGTTTGTTAAAATGTCACCTGATTGACGTGAGTAAAAAATATAGAGGATATAGTTGAACTCTGTTTGCTTAACTTCCCCTGATTGGCAATGAGAAAATATCATCTATGGCAGGAGTAGTCGAATTCTGTTAAGAAACTTTCAATCACGATATATGAGGTTAGGCAGGAATGTTTGTAATTTAGTTTGCATGTGGGGCGAAATGTATTTAGAAAAATGTGATTATTTTTTAGACTCGCATATAATTGAGTTGCATTAAGTAAATGGTTACTGCAATTTTCAAATCTTAATTTAGCAGTCAATGAGATTTGGGCCAGACTGCTTTACCATTTGGACTCCCCTGGTGGGCAGCTTGCTGTGGTTTGTTTTGGGTACCTAGAACAATAGCTACTAGAGAAGGAGGGGTGCTTAATGGTTTGTGTCTAGTATAATCTGCAGTGATATTGTGCTGGCACCTTTCAGGTTGATTTGCTCAGAAGCCAGAAAACAGACAAGGTTGATGTCACATTAGCACCGGAGGAATTGGAGGAAATTGATAATGTTTTGTCAGCCAAGTAAGGAGTTATTTCATATTCTGTTTTGATTACTCATTGAATGGGGTTTATGTGTAGTATAACTTATGATCATGGTGTTTTGGTTCACAGATATGAAGAGGCTAGGGAAGAGGAGAAGCTACGCAATCAGCGGGAAGACTTCAGTGACATGGTTGCGGAGGTGAGTGCATGTGGACATGATTATTTGTTTGATTATTATCTTATCAAAGTTTCTGTTATTTCTTGGTTCTCATAAATATGATGAACCTGCTACAGAATGCAAAGAAAAGAAAAAGAAAGACGCAGGAAAAAGACTCCAAGTCCAAGAAAAAGGATTTCAAGTTTTAAAGATACTTCGGGTTGTGTCTGTAATATCTATCAGATAGGCTGTGCATTAGAAAAAAGTATTCATGCTTCTATTCCTCTTTCAGTTTGGTTTTTGGTGCAATCCTAGTTGATTTTGACAGCTGACTGTGTGTACCATGGGCAGAGATACGTTGTAGTTGTGCTACATTTTGGCTCAGTATTGTACAAGAGCACAAGAGTTGAAAGTAGAGCATGAAAGTAGGCAGTAAAATTTTTATAATCTGTATCCGTTGGTCACTTTGCTTTTAGGTATGTACTGCAAATCTTGCTAAGCTCAGTCTTATGTAATGAAGTTGGAACCATGGGATTCCAGGATTAAGCAGGGGCTCTGGAACAGATTTCCAAGTTAAGCTTGGCCTTAATGGGATGCTTTGTAAAATCCATTTCACAAATAAAGCGAATTAAAATAGTCGGATCTTTTGATGCGGAAGACGGGAAAAAAGTAATAATTGCACAAAAAGTACTGTCCAGTGGTGAAGCGAACATGAACAAGTATTTGAGAAAATCTGAATTGATCTTTTGTTGATTCTTGGAAGCCAATAATTCCCTCTTGTGGATTGCTTGATTGGTGACCCTATGTCACCTGCTAGCCATGTTTTAGTGGGACTCATGCCGCACCTTGCAGTATCCAATTTCCTATGCCTTCCAATTTGTCATGATCTCGAGTTTTGCTTGATAAGGGCTAGGTCTTCTATACACACTTCAGTATCACCAGCTTCTTGATGGTGATATGGCACAAACCAAGGTCCTTTGTCTTCTTTCATCATGATGAAAGTGTCATTTCATCACTTTCTGACCTTGTTAATCGATGCCCTAGTTGTGGAAGAAATATAATCCCTCTATCTCATTTCAATTTGCAATTTAACTATTCATTTAGTCAAAACTTCCTAACTTTTGCCCTAAAATTAAACTGGTATATAAATACTATTGTGTGATACACTGTTAGATTCGTTATAACACGTATTTTCAAAATATCAAATTTCACAAGTTTTAATCATCCTTAATGAAAGATATTAAGGATCAATTATTTTTCAAATCAAATGTCAAAAGTCAAAAGTTGAAGATTGAAATGGGACGGAGGGAGAAGCATTGTTTTGGTTTTCATTTTCTAAGTTGATCTGATCCGTTTGTAGAACTATTTACTCGATCGTAGGCAGACATTTCTGAAACACCTCTAATAGAGGCACACGTAGTGGGGCATTACATGCATTTTCCATACTCAAGTGACAAGACAATGATATCAAACGAAATATTAAGGCTCCGTTTGATATAGTTTAATTTGATATTTTAAGTTTGAAATATGATTATATTAAGGCAAAGTCTTGGGAAAGACGGTTTTTCCATAGGCTTATGGAAAGGCGGGGCTTAATTATAATAATAAAAGGTAAAAAATCTTTGTTGCAATATTAAAGTTTTATTATGCAACGTGTAGTAGTTAAAAATTTTATAACCCGGTTCATACAACCCGAAAATCTTATCTTTATTTTTTCTAATTTACACTTTAAACCTTGGTATTTCAATGACTTATGGAAAGACCGTCTTTCAAGAGACGGACTCTTATATTATTAACTCAAAACTAACCCTGAATTTATAACCTTGTAAATTAAGCAAGTGTCAAAATAACCCTAATTTTATGATGTATGTGCCAATATAATCATAGGAGCCATTGACTCCAATTGTCAATGTCGGAATTGGCTAGATTTTAATGAAATAACAATTTTACCCCTGCTAAAAAATAAAAAATAAATAAAAAGCACTTCATTGCCGACACCATTTTCTCCACAACCATATTTGATTTCCACCACCACCTTCTGCTCCTACAATCTTTCTAAACTCCTCGTCGAAAAATGAAGATTCTGGCTACCACAAGATCGAGCTCGTTCGGGGGATGACGAGCACAATGGGGAAATTGAACGACGCCGTTAGATTCTCGTTAGAGACTTGGATTTCAGTTTGGCTTGCGTAGGGTTTCCGCCTAATGACTGAATTGGGATCCCTAGCGGTGACGAGAATAAGGGATTGGGTTGTGGTGGTGTTGGCAGTAACGAGAAGAAAAGGCTGGGCTGTGTCGTGTGGTGGTGGAGAAGAAGGGGTTGGGCGTAGTAGCAGTGGCGAGAAGAAGAGGTCGGGTTGTGGTGGGCTGTGGTGGTGGAGAAGAAGGTTAAGGCTGGTAGCAGTGGCGAGAAGAAGGGGTTGGGCTCTGGTGGGCTTTTTCGGTGGCAAGAAGAAAGGGTTGAGCTGCGTCGTGTGGAGGTGGAGATGGTGGGAGAGGGTGGAGGGTGGTGGTGACGGAGAGCGTGCCAGAGAGGGTTGCAGTGACTGGCGTCGGGTGGTGGTGGTTGGCGGTAACAGGAGGGGTAAAATGGGGGCAGAAATTAAGGTGAAATGACTGAGGGCATATTCGTCATTTTGGGCTCGATCAACAATTCAATTGGTGAGTCAACGCCGGAATGTGGCTTGAAGATTATATCGGCACAATTCATCATAAAGTTAGGGTTAATTTGACACTTTCTAATTTTATAGAGTTATATTGGCACTTTCAACGTAAATGCAGGGTTAGAAAAATATTTAACCATTAATTTAATCTCCTTGATTAAATTGAATTGAAATATGAAATTAAATTTATGAAATGTGCACTAATTTTTAGTTTTAAATATTGAATGAGTTAAAACATTTAAGCAATTTCTAAATTTGTAAATAGACAACTAGGGGAGGGTTTACGTGAAACAACCAAGTTATATGAGGCAATCATCTTAACCATTGAATCATTCAATCTAATGGCTCTAATAAATTGTTTAATTGTTAATGTACTAGGATAACCGCAAGTTGGTTGATTCATGCATGCATGGTGACCTTGTGACATTTAATGAAAATTTTCCATCTTTATTACCAAAACATACTGCAAGAATTTTTTTCTCTTTGGTTTCCTTTTAAAACAAAACTTTTTGCAAATACATTCGCTATACATTTCATTGTTGAAATTGCCTCTTTTTTCCCCTAAACTTTCTCAAACAACATTTGCCAACAATTCGAAAACAATATCTCAGGTGTCAAACTACACTTGATGCAGCACCTTTAAGTAATATTTGAATCACTTTCAAACTATATTTGAAACACCTTCCATTTATATACTTATAGCCCCTACAAACTTATCTTAAAGAACCTACAAGTAACACTTGAAGCACCAACGGACTTAATTTAAATAATCTACGAGTATAACTTGAAACACCTCCAAGTTATTCGTGAAGAACCTAAGGGTGTAATTAAGTGATTAGAGCATCATGTTTTTCTTACCGCTTTTAAGTACTTTAAATGCAACCTATAAGTGCTTATTATATAACTTGTTTGTACTTACGAAAACAACTTGGTGCTTAAAATACAACTCTTATGTGCTTTAACCATCGTTTGTAAGTACTTTAAATGTAACATGTAGGTGCTTCAAGCATCGCTCGTAAGTGCTTCAAATGTAACTCGTTGGTTTTAACCACCACTTGTAAGTACTTTAAATGTAACATGTAGGTGCTTCAAGCATCTCTTGTAAGTGCTTCAAAAGGAACTCGTAGGTGCATTAACCATCGTTTGTACGTACTTTAAATGTAACATGTAGGTACTTCGAGCATCACTAATAAGTGCTTTAAAGGTAACTCGTAAGTGCTTTAACCACCTTTTTAAAGTACTTTAAATGTAACTTTTAGGTGTTTCGAGCATCACTTGTAAGTATTTCAAATGTAAAACGTAGGTGATTTTGTGCCACAAAAACAACTTGGTGTTTTAGATTACAAGTCGTAGGTGCTTCAAGCATCTCTTGTACGTGCTTCAAAGGTATCTCGTAGGTGATTTAACCACCGTTTGTAAGTACTTTAAATGTAACATGTAGGCGATTAGAGCGTCACTTGTAAGTTTTCAAAGGTAACTCGTATCTGCTTTAACCACCGTTTGTAAGTACTTTAAATATAACTTGTAGGGTGCTTCGAGCATCACTTGTAACTACTTGAAAAGTAACTCGAAGGTGATTCCGTGCCACAAAACAACTTGGTGTTTTAAATTACAAGTTGTAGGTGCTTCAATCATCTCTTGTAGGTGTTTCAAATATAACTTATAGGTGTTTCGAGCATCACTAGTAAGTACTTGAAATGTAACTCGTAAATAGTTGGGTAAAAATGTCTCGGAAATAGGAACTACAAAATGAAAAATACTCCATATGAAGAGATGCAAATGGCACCAGAAAAAGAATACCAAGAACTCACGTGAGTCAGAAGAGCTTTACGGCACCAGTCGCAACAGCAATCACAGGTTCACCCTGGTCCCAATCTATTTAGATCCACTTTTCTCCAAGTAAAGTCTCTTAAGAAAGCTATAACCATATAAATCGATAAACGACGAAACAAACTATTGTATATTCTTGGTTCCAAGACCTTGGTACCATGAAATTTTTTGGCGAGTTACCGCTTCCCATAAAACATCAGATACATTCCTACAGTTAAATCATCTTCAGATCCCAAAAAATGAACTTTAACAAATTCAACATAATCTAGCACAATGACTTTCTAATTTCATACTGCAACAATATTCTATAAAACATTATCTACACACGAGCTTCCAACTCAAAAGTAACTGGAATAAGTGCAACAACACGATGATTCGATGACTATACTAAATGGAACACCCTCCCCTGTATCATGTTTAACATCTCAGTCTCTACTGGAAACAAATCAATTATCCAGCTAAAACATGATAGCCACTTCTTGACACTAGCAGAATAAGCTTGACTGATCATAAAATCTTTAATGAGTAACCAACATGATGCAGCTAAAACAGGATTACCAAATCTTAAGGGGGAAAGATGAAAATGGTCTACAATTTCTTGAACAAAAGATTTCAGAATTTCAGGTTAGTAGCAAATGAGCACAAATTCAAGAACAGAACAAGGTCTACATATCTTACAGTAAGCAACAAAATGAGCATAATTCAAGGCATGAACACGGTCTACAATCCTTGGAGAAAAAAGACCAATTTTTTGCCATAAAAACACGAAAATCAAGAACCAAGCAAACTACCAAATTGAACAGAAGAAAGAACCCATAAACCAAAAGGGGAATAAGCAAAAACTTGTATTTTTGGTGATGATGGGCTCGAATTTCAGCTTGATACTTAGACTTATAGGTGTCCAAAGGGTACAAAATGGAGGTGCTCACCAGTGATCTAACAGCTCCTGAGGTTGCTTCAGACAGTGACTCCACATCAAACCCCATTCTTAAATTTACAACAACAACAACAACATAGAGATCAAGAACCAAACTTTACTATATGTTTGTTTGTACATTAGGTTGATTTCAAAGTAGATTGACTAACAATTTACATATCAAAATGCACATTGTGTAGCACCTTCTTTCTGTAGAACAAGCAAGAACCAAAAGAATAGTTCCCTATGCAGAGGAAAGATTTTCAACGGTGAACACGTTAGCAAGCAAAAGGTTTTCAATTATTATATCAATGGAAGTTGTGCTCAAGAAACAAATATCCATGCACTTAACATTCTAACCATATCTACATATTGTGATATCTCTTGATCGATGTCTAAACTTGTACCAACTAAACTACTGCAGATATAAATAGACGCATCATTCCAGCAAACAAAAGTGTTGGGGTTTCATCCTCGAGGAACATCCATCTGCTGCTTCATTATCCTCTCATCGTTCTTCACCATGCTGAACATAAGAAGAAAGCAACTTTAGAGAAAAATTACTTTTTAAGCAGTCCAAAAGGCTTCAATACTAAACTCAAGTTCAGAAATGATGGTGACTACAACGGTAAAGGACAGTTGTTTCAGAATAAAAATTATTACCAAAATGTTTTAGAACTATTCAGTCTGCTCAAAAAAATACTCGTATCTTAAACACAACTTCTTCATAGCAATTGAATGCTCTTTAGGAAGACATATGACACATCACATTGAACTCTACTTCACTTTTTTCTAAATGATAAACAGAATAGCCAAGTCCAATATCCAGTGAGCAAATTCTCATCGAGGCATTATTCAGAACACAAAATAATGTCAGGAAACACAAAATAATGCATTTAAAGAGACCAAGCAAAGGATTCCTCTGAATCAAATGTAAAAGTAACAAACCAAGGCATTCAATTAGTAACTAATGGAAGATATATCAGTAAGTTTTGTTCATTCAGGTCATGAAATGGAAATGCCTATAGTATAAACAGATCTAGTAGTTCAATTACTTAGAAAATACTGCAGACATTCAGGAAGAAGGTACAGAAGTGCACTTGTTTTCGCCAATTAACAAAAAATTCTGAAAGCTCAACAAAAGTTTCTCTAATATACCCACCAAGATTCATGAATACATAGTGAAGAAAAAGACACTCTAGAGGGAGATAGTTGATATTAAGCAGGAATGCTAAAGATGAAACGTGAAAACTGTTCTTCCATTTTCTGCTATTGTTCTCAATGAATTCTTAACCCAATGACACATGTATAAATGGATCAAACATGCTTTACTAGCACCATACTCTATTAAATCACCTAGTGGTAACAAATAAACCTCTACAGGCTCACAAGATCTATAAAATCAACCAAAATTCATACTTTACGGGCCCAGGAAGCTGCTGTCTAAGACGACAATCGCCCAGGAAATCAAAAGAAGCAAAACCTAGTAATGCTAGTTAGTTATGATCATAAAAAATATGACACATTCCACTCTAAAATCCGCCGATTATGAAGTAAAATCAACCCTCGACAAGGAAGGATACAAGGAAACAAAAACGGAAAAAACATAGCACAACTGGAAAATGAGGAAAGGTAAAGCAATGCATAAATAAGATGCATAACTTGAAGGTAACCCAAACCTTTGAAAACCTAGAAAATTGAAGGAGCGAAATGGTTGAGCCGTAGAGGAGGGCAGAGAAGCAGATGTTAACGGCGGTTAGAGAGGCTATCTACGATGAGAAAGATTGGGAGAGATCAGTGGCGAAATATGGCGAAGAAATTAGGGATTAGCGGCGAAGAATGGCGGAAGAGCTCACCGTCGTTGGCTGGCAGAGGAGCTCACCGTCGTTGGCTTGCGGAGGAGCTCAAAGTCGGTGGCCGGCGGAGGAGGGCAATCGGTGGCGGATGAGAGATATTTTGAAAAAAACTGTAACTTTAGAAAAATCGAATTTTGGTTTTATTTTGGAAACGTGAATTTGGTTTATTAAAAGTAGGCCCTTGAATCATCTTATTTGAATGGTTAGGATTTTGCCTCACATAAGTTGAGTTGCCTCACCTGATCTCAATTTTTTGTTATATATATAGTGTTAGGATAGAAGATTTGTGAAGATTGTGATTGATATAATTAGGTGTTATTAGTAATAAGAAGATTGTGATTGATATGATTATGTGTCATTAGTGATAAGAAGATTGTGATTGATATGATTAGGTGTCATTAGTGATAAGATTATAGTTGTACATTCCTTTTATACATCTCTTTGTACACTATATATAGTGATCAATACAAAGGCTAAATCATTAAGCATTTTACACTTTCAACTAACTTCTCATAGGGCATTTGACCTCCCACCGCCCAAGTCTCCAAGGTTGGAGATAGCCCTCGCATTCTTATGATCTTTCTCATGAATTAAGAACGGGCCGGGTCAAAATTCACTCATAATAAAAGGCTAGGAAAATATCAATGATGCCATGATTCGCTTGAACTGGCATTTTTTCTATCTTTATCAACCACCATACCACTAAAATCCTCTTTTTCTTTCCACCCTATTTAGCGACGTTCTTCACCTCCTCATCAATGGCAACCTTCTGCATCTCTTCACAGATGTTATGGTTCCACCACAGCACAGATTTCATTCTACTTTTTGCTGTCCGTTTTTGTAAACAATTATATGATTGTAATTTTAATTATTTCCAGGTTTGGGGTGCCTAGTAATTCCCCCAACTTAGGTGACATTTTTAAAAAAAAAAATTGAAGGGCTTATAAACTGATTTGCAGATGGGGGGATTCGAAAACTTGTTAATCGATCTTGTTAAGTTTCAATTATGCTAATGCGGCTGTCGATTTCAGTGGTATTTGTTGTCAATGTTAGAGATTATAGTAGCCTGTTGATTGGAAGTTGGGGGGCCATTATTTTTTATTGTTTTCCAAAGAGCTTTCGAATATGGTTCCAATATCATAACCTCTCCGACGGGATTTAATTAAAATGGCCGTCCATCACCATCGATGATGATGAGTGGCGATTCCACATACTACGTGTCGTTACACTGTCTAACAACCCAAAAACCAAATAGCGTTGAAATAAATTGTTCTCTTTTTCACTTAAATATAGAAAATATGAACAGATAATGAACTAAATGAACCACTCAAATGTTTGCTTTTATTTTATATTTTAGAGTGAGTTTAAATGTAAAAAAGATAGATTGTATTAAATTCTCAGACTGAGTGAATCCCGGATTAAAACCCAACCTGCAAGTGGTCCATCACGTTTAGACCCGTCGTAAATGGATCAAATTAAGCATATGATCCATTTTTCATAATTATCAATATTATCCAACACATATTAAACCCGCCAACCATCTGCAAACCCTGCCTCTATTTATCTCAGTTTAACCAAAAAAATTATAAATTACACAACCGACTTTGATAAAAGAAGAAAAAGAAAAAAGGCAGCATAACCCAAGTGTAGCTCTTAAATTCTAGAAAGAGTGCACATTCCTTTTCTTCTTATCAAAATAATAAATATAGCAAGTTGCCTGAAAGGAAAACATACTTGTGCAATAAAGTCAAAACAATCAGGAACTGCGTAGTGGAATCTCACGCATTTGTTCAGCTAGCAAGTAAATTGCCAAAGGAAACATGAGGCCGTTTTTCATATTTTCATGTGAAATGTTACTCGGAGCAGGCATTTTGTGGTTCTGATCAAGAATTTTCATTATACCTAATCTGAAATGCCACTACATCAAATAGAACATTCTTTGCTACTCACCTGTTGTGAATGCCTTCGGTTTCGAGAATGAAGGGTAAAGCAGAAAATATATACGCAAACCGACCAGCAGCATCCTACCTTCTACCCAAAATCATATCTTCAGGGCTGAGTCAACTGACTACTCTTGTATGTACATGACTCGAGTTGAAAAGGAATAGGTGCAGTTAGTTGAGTTGTCAAACACGTTTTCACTGCCATTTAGGTAAATGCATCCCCATTTGATTAGAAAGCACAATCTAACTGGAGGTATTCTTCCTTGAAGCATAGGCTCTGTATGCCGCCAATCCAACTACAGCAACAGCAGCACCAACTGCAATAGTCCAGTGAAGCGTCAAAACAATGGAACACTGATCTAGGCACTTTCTATTCAGTATCAACCTTGTAATTACCCTCTTTCATTTTCTACACAGAAAGTTATCTTCGGCCTACTTCCCTTCTACTTTCAAACACTCTCAGAGTAAAAACTAAAGGACATAAATTTATAGAGAAACTTCTAGCAGACGGCAAAACATCCTAGTCTTGGGGTGTGGGGGGGAACCTACCATCATTCAGCGTAAATAGATGATGATGATGTAACATGAGCCGTGTCTAAACACAACAAATTTACCTGAGATAATCATAAGAGAGCGCTTGACAAGATGGCGCTGTAGTGTCTTGCTTCGTCCAGCTTCAGTTTTAGGAATATTCAGATGAGGGTGCTCAGCAGCACTCACAATTCTTTGAAAGACATTATTCAGATCTCCTTCTTTCGCACTGATATTAACAGGTGCATCTATTCCCATATCTTCACAAATCTAAAACCAAAAACAATAGTAAATCAAAAGAATGCATGTCCATGCATGGAAGAGAACCTACCCTTCTTCTTAATTCACTATCATTTTCTGTAATCTTCAGCTCTTCATAAAAGCCACAGGAAGGAAGTAAATATTACCTCAACAAGTCACTGCATGTTTTATTTAAGTAATTGAAAAAAGGCACAAAGGTCCTTTTCAAAGCTACTCAAGAACTACCTCAGGCTAGCAGATTACTTCAAAAGGATTTGAAGACCAGTTATAAATACCTTTTCTGAATCTTTCATTCCCCTAGGAGAGCAATCCAGATCATCTTTAGATGCAATTAAAAGACATGGGATCCCATAACCACTCTCACTGGCTTGCCTAGCGAAATCCACAAGCAGTTCCGATGCTTGTTTCAGAGAGTACTCGTCCGAGCTAATGAGATAGGAAACATCACAATTTTATTACCAATATATGAATGCTCAGAATATACTCCTTATGCAGAGAAACTAGATAGACTAAGATCATAATGACAGCTGAAGCACCGTTCCACGTCATTGAAGCTACTGAATCGAGCATAGCCAAATACAATCAATAATTATTCGCGAGATGAGTCACACAACCCACCTATCATAAACAAAAGCTGCAACATCACAAGTAGCCAAACAATCCTTATTAGAGAACACCTTTTTCAATCCATCTTCAGGAATCTCATGGAGCACAAGAGTTTTTTTACTTCCCTGCATTGAGAGTTGTGGCAAAAGAAAAAGAAAAAATCAGTTAAAAGTGGAATCCCAGAGAAAAAATCATTTTCAAATGCATGTTTCCAATCGGGCACCTTTTTTTATGCTAGCAATGAATCAAGGGACTTAAATTCATCTCAGGTCTGTAAAAATTGAATTTTCAAGAAGTTGCAACTTTTAGTGGTCAATAGTGCCTCCAACTTTGCCAATAAATAACAAACTTAAGTTGTTTGATGGGTTATGGTTTAATCAGCAGAATTTACTAACCAAAGTGATCAATTACAGAAGTTCACTAGTCACTAAAGTAGCTTGCCTGCTATCTAAAAAACTCTGCCCCAGTTACTCTTTTTGTTCCAAGATAAAAAGGGAACAGGTGTTCTGTATAGCATTTTCTCGCCCACCAAAGGGGCATACTCTATTCTTCTTACCCTAATATAAGAATGTGGGGTCTACAAATAATCCACAAACATAAAATTAAGGGTGCAGGTGAAATAAATAACGATTACTTTATGTGATGTAGCTACTCATAATAGTTTTGCCCAAACAGAACCCTATATTGGAGAGTGGAGACATAGTAAATAACTACCAATTCACGCAGCCCTCAGTATTTTATCACTGGGCATGACATGATTTATCTAGGTGTGCATGGCTCAATGATTGAGAAGGTGCAAACACATTCCTTAGATGCACATCAAAGCAAGTATGCAAAGGCAGAAGTTCAAAAGAGAAGTCCTTTCAGTTGGAAACCATGATATAACCATTTTAGTCAAGAGTGCTAACCATAGGACGGTCAACAACATTTACTGCATAACTTCCATTACTTGTCGGGCTATAGTTTTCTGAGAAAGGCCTGAAAAAATGAAAAGGATAAACACTAAGAATCGGTATCTTTCTAGAAGACGTAGTGGAACTAGATTAGAAGGAAGCATGGCAACAAAGCAAGCTGTAATATTGGAAGGTAAAGAAACCTAGTGACAATATATTCAAGTTGAACTAAGATCACAAATTACAAGAAAGCTGCACAAATAATAGACCTTCCAAGAAAGGAGTTTAACAGCGTAGACTTTCCACCATATGTAGGTCCCAGAACAAGGCATTGATGCACGTGTCTTAAAGAACTTTTCTTCTTCCGGTCAACCGCTCTTCTCCTGGTAACATTGAGAGCTGATGCAGTGTCACAGTTATATCCAATGTATATCAAGTTGGCTGAAGTCTGAGTAGGGTTCAGCAAGGTCATAAGAGCCCACTGCAATCATGCACTCTGTATAAGCATCCACCAATAGATAGCTCAAAATTATGGAGAAAATGCCTAATAAGAACATGAATGGCAGGAGATGAAGCAGCAGCCACCAAGAGACCTAAAATGACAAGCACCAAGCACTAACAGTAGCATTATACTAAATTTCACAGGTATCATCAAAACAAATATAGTCCTGATAAGGAAAGAACACATGTCATTCTCCAGCATCTAAGGGAATAATATCATCATTTATGCATTTTATGAGAAAAATAAACTGAACAGCATCTAATTAGCCAGCGCAGAGAACTATCTAACATGATAACTCGGAGTAACTCCTCATATGAAGTTTATGCAGCACCCAATGTGAGCATGTAACATATGATACATATGTAAAATCACTAGAAGCAACTAAATAGTGGCTGTAATGGACTCATTAGACCGATAAAAGAGGGGGAAGTCCATGCAACAAGAAAAACAAACCTAAGGATTCTTTGCAATTTATACATAATTAAAATTTTAATAACAGCAAGCCAGATAACAAAAATTGTTGAAGAGAGTGGAGCATACAGACCTCACACAGGAATCCGTTAAGAGATATTCCCCCCATTGGAGTTCTCTCAACTGCATCCTTGTAAGGAAATTCTTCCCATGGGCTAAAACATAAACCACAAGATGAATGTAAATAACTGAATATGCCCAAGAAAAAAGAGTATGTATTATTTTGCGTATTAGCAACACGAACAGAATTTTTGAAAATAATATATACTCTCTTTTTTTTTAATCCAAAAAATCATCATATCAGAAGCATATTCTGCTCTATATTATAAATAAATAGTTCAAAGAGAAACCTAAATAGAGTTATTTGTATGAACAATGTCCTGAGATGAAACCAAAGCACATTACTTTCAATCAGGACACTATACAACAAACCCCCAAACTATAACCCTCCCCACCCTGGGTAGGCATCAAATAAGAATTAAGGAAGCCCATATTGTATGGTTTATCCACATTTAACCAGCTTATTGGTGGAAATCACAGCGTAACAACGCAGGAGGGAGCTCAATGGTTCAAACTCAAAGTTAGATTACAGACTAGTATATTACTAGCTAACTATCCAGAGTCCAATGGTTAACAAAATTAGGAAAACTAACCACCACAGAATCAGTATAATAAATAGCATAGAAGGTGCAGCAGGAGTTCAGAAAAATTAGAGGAAAGACACCTACTCATAAAAACCAACCTTTCTGGTGCGGTAGAAAACAAGTTTTCAAGCTCATAACACTGAAGAACTCCATCCTGTCAAGACCAAAGCTCAATAATCTGTAAATAATGGAGTAATAGATTTTAAGAAATTCAAAATCAGCATCACATATGTAGAATAAAGTAAGTATCTATCGTACTTTGTCCGAATCAAATGTGCTGAATACTCCCTTCAGAAACTCAAATGCTTCACTCGTCAACTCCAAACTCTGTAATGAGATACCAGCAAATTTGAAAATTCGGTGAATCATGCTAGTTGATGAAACATGTAAAGGACTAGTGTAGCATTAACCATTGTAACCTCACTGACATTCTTTTCTTGACAAATCTTTTACATTTATAGTTATCTATTTGTACAATTGTTAAGAATTCCACGAAATTTACCATGATCAAACAATATGTCAACTACGAAATTTGCAATTACCAAAGGTAGAATAAAAATAACATTCCAAACAAATATATTCCTAACGCTATCGAAAACATTAAAGTGATCACCTGATTGGGAGCCCTTTTTAATGGACTTGATAGATAATCCTCCCTGAGTTTAACTTCATCATTGTAACCAAACTTCCTTAAAACTCTCCAAGCTGTCTCTGTGCGACCTTTTTCAATGAAAATTGCATTCAGGAAAAGAAATCCTGTTAGGGTTAGGCCAAGCTCGTTGATCCCTTCAGGTAGCTTCTCTTGTACGATTTTCTTTACAGCCGCTATTTCACCAGCCTGAAGTGGGGCATCAAAGCACTTTACCTATTTAAAGAGGTTGAAACATTGAAGATCATATGAGTAAAACAAATGAGAGAACGTGTAAAGATGTGAACATAAAAAATGAACTATTCTTTGTGTAAAACAACATTCCAGATTGAAAGATAAAACAACGAGTGGAACAACCTGAAAGTAGTTCAACTCTTCGTCGTTGAGAGCTTCATCCATGTCACGGTCGCAAAGAATGAAAATACGCTTTAATGCTTTAGCACAGCGAGGTTTGAGTGTATGGAGTACTTGATCAAACAATGGAGCTACAGGATGAATAACTGCTTTTTGGGCGTAATAAAAGACATCAGGAACCTGGAGACAAACTGGCATAGCATTACTACCAAGTTCCCTGAAAACAAAGAAAAAAAAGAAAATGGTATGAAATTAATGAGCTGGACCAAACCTGAATCATATTGACTACAGAACATTCTATACAAGTCTCAATCTCCCGAAACTGTTGCATCATTGGGGCCATCAATTGTTCTAAACTCATGGGATCATCTGCATTCCGCTTATCAAGTTTGCAGCCAACCACTATCACTGGTACCTTTATCTGAAAATTT
Source organism: Rubia tinctorum (assembly GCA_032355605.1). Classification (NCBI taxonomy): domain Eukaryota; kingdom Viridiplantae; phylum Streptophyta; class Magnoliopsida; order Gentianales; family Rubiaceae; genus Rubia; species Rubia tinctorum. Next base: position 1,403,615 of record JAULKM010000007.1, read on the forward strand.
AGGTTTACAAGCATACCCCAACTTAATTAAAGCTACGTAATATTCTTTCAAAAAATATGCTACATCAAATAAACTCCATCACTGCACAGTGACAGCATAATGAATCAATGCTCATAAAATTTCACTGTACGGATAATATGTTGTAATTTTGTACCTGAACATAACAAGGATTCATTCGGTCTCAGATCATCACATTACAGAGACATCATGACAAAATGCTCATAACATTTTGCTGCTCAGATTACAAGTTGTATATCTATTAACAAAATACTGCATAAATGAACGGAAATATCATGAAAAACTGCTTATATTCCTTATAACACTTCACCGCTAGGATTCCGTACTCTATGAACAACATAGATCTGGTTCTCTACATTTCACAAATTCACTATAACTCCTCTGACAATATATCAAGGAAGGAGATAATCAGCGGATTATTCTAGGAAACGAAATCATAACTACCTCTAAACGGCGAAGTTCGTGGAGCCAAAACGTGGAGAGGCGCTTCAGAGTGGAAGGCTGATCGCATGCATAGGTCAATACTACCGAATCAGCTCGCTTCAATTCTTCAGCAAGCTTGCCTCTATTCTCCAAGCTAAACTAACCAATCGAACAACGAAATTACTCTCAAAACATTTGAGCGAATAATTCAAAACTGTAACCAAAACATAAATAAATTGTACTGACTATCAAAGGCGGACGGAACGACGAACCTGGATGAGGTGTCGATGAGAGTCATAGGGACGTTGTCTGGATAGAAGTCGGCGGGGAGGCGCGTGGAAGGGAGGACTGGCGCAACTTGCCGGACGAACCTCTCGGCCGCGACGGAGGCGATGAGGCTGGATTTGCCGGTGGCGCGGTCGCCGACGAGGACGACGCGTACATTTGTGCGGGTGGAGGGGACGGAGCCACCGGGCATCTGTATTTTGTTGAGAGAGAGAGAGAGATTGGTGGAGCTGCGATGTCAGAGTGACGTGATCTCCTGGCTCGGCCAAACTATGAGCAGCAAAACATGGAACGTGAGTCTGCGGGAGCACCACGCGTGGCAAGAGTTTTTTTAAAAAAAATTGATTAGCTTAGCTCAGTGGTGTACCACACAGAAAAGCTCCCAAAAAATGCATTTGGATCCATTACAGTGTCAAAATAGCTATAACTTCATGTGAAAGTGTCAATATAATTTTGTAAAATGAGAAGACAAAGTCTTAGAAAGGGCAGTCTTTCCATAGGCTTATGGAAAGACGGGGTTTAATTATAATAATAAAAAGTAAAAAATCTTTGTTGCAATATTAAAGTTTTATTATGCAACGTGTAGTAGTTATAAATTTTATAACCCGGTTCATA
>JAULKM010000007.1:1411950-1429178 GCA_032355605.1 Rubia tinctorum
CATTGATGAGTTGTGTCACTGATGTGATATCAATGCACCATAATAAATTCTATTGTATTTTATCATGGTATCAGAAGTTAAAAATTATGAGAGCTAAACCCTAAATAAATTCCGCTATCGTCTTCCGCCTGAGCCACCGCCGCCGTTAAGCCGTGTGTTACACTACACGCGCCGCCACTGTCGTCGACTGCCCTGCCGGTTGCTATTTTTTCGATCGCCGCTGTCATCTCAACGGTTGCCGTGATTCGTACTACTCCAATCTGCTGGCAAGTGACGTTCGCGCACCACCGCCCAACTTTATGTGCCATTGTGCCTCTACCTACCTGATTTGCTGATTTCGCAATCGACGGTCGCCACAGCTTCTTCTCCAGCTCCCGTGAACGTTTGATGTATGTGCCTACCGGATTCGCCGTGCATTTTTTTCACGCGCCACTCGTACCTCACGCGCCGCCGCGTCCGACCTACCGTATTGCCGATCATGTGTGTCACTGATCTGCATCAATGACTACTCCTGGTTCCAGTTCCGATGCTGCAAAGCAAGCCCGCATCGCTGCTGAAGCTGAGACTAAGGGTTTTTAATTTTTTTTAATGATTAGCAATTTCATAATCTTATTCGCAAGTTGGGCATTATTGATCATCATGCTCTAACTTGAGGGAGAGTGATAAGGAAATAATAAATTCTTTCTCTTGTAGGGAAATGTTATAGATGGTAGTTACCTACATAGAACTAGTTTCTTTATAGAATTAGTTATGCATGATAATTTCCTTATAGACTTAGAACCATATTACCATTAGACTTTGGTTTGTTGTAACCCTATACATTGTAACCCTCATCATTGATGAGATGCGTCATCGATATGATATCAATGCACCATTAATAAGGTCTTATATATTTTATCAAAGGGTTATATATGTACTTTCACTTATTATCTAGAGTTATATTTGCACTTTCAATTATCAGAACGTTATATTTGCACTAATGTGAATTATATAGAGTTATATGTGCACTTGGCTCCTTTTGATTTTATGAACTAAAAACACAAACGCAACGACCGTAATAAATAATTTGTCGTAGAACACTCACTCTCCTGGTCGACCCAATTTAAATTTGAAGTGCACAACAAGTCCAATAATACGAACTTAAGTCAATCAGCATGTTAACTTGTTCTGTCAACCCAATTGACCGCAGTTTTGTTAAGATCATGCTAAGTTGGTGCAGTGGTTGAGAAAATAGGAAATCAAACTAATCAGAGTGTTGTGCGAGGTATGTTGGAAACTGTTGGGCAGCATTCATCTCCTTTTGGTCGCTGGACTCGTGGACTACTTAATTAGCGGTTACTAATTAGTGATCAGTAGTGGAGCATTAGTCGTGTTTGGAGAAATATAGGAAAGGGATTACGTGCGTGAGGAAGATTAACTGCAACTAACTAACCTAAGAGAGGAGGAGAGGTTTACCCAACCCCAACTCCAACCTCTCCACGTTGCCACGTCCCTTCCCAGTATACCTCCGCAATTACTGAACTACCCCTCTTATTTGTTTATCAGACAAATGCATGGCAAATAAAATGTTGTCGATGTTTTCATAAGCAGCTGTTATCGTTTCGGTTGAATTTTCAACACACTTCAATTAGGGTGATTCATCGACTGAAAACTTGATCGGATCGTATCGGATTGGATTGGATCGGCATTGGAATGACAAAAATCCTTAAATTGTAGAATTGTTCGGTTAGTGAATATACAAGATCGGAATAGAATTAAAATAATTTTGATTTTGGATGGGTCTCAACCAATTTGATTGAATTTTACTGTATTTTATTTTTTTGTTATAAAATTTTGGTGTTGACTTTTTTTAAAATAACTCTTTTCATATTTACAAGACAATAAAGTATAAGCTATTTTAAAATTTTATTTTAAAATAATAAAAGAATACTCTACCCTCACAAATAAATCTATCTAAGTAGGATATTAACTTAATTAATTAAATATTAAAAAAATTATGTAAGAGTAAAATATTCTGATCCCGACCGAAACCCAAAATATAAAAAAAACTTAAACCGAGGATCTGATCGGAATTATCAATTCAGGTCTTTACATTCCGGTCCGATTCAGTCCATTAAATCGGCTCGCACCCGTTTACAAGACCCTTACTTCAACACCAATAAATTCAGTTTAGTGCCAATAAACCCAACTCGGCAGTAATAAACTCATTTCAACACCAATAACCTCGTCTCAACACAAATAAACCCACTAAGCACCACTAAGTTATGCACTGGAATTGTTTGAACAAATATTTACTTGGATAGTTGCAATAATTTATAGAATGAGAAGTCTAAAATTAAATATGTTTGCAATTACAACATCGTCTTAAGAATGAAATGCACACATTAATCATCAACTTCTTCAATCCATTTCATCCATATAATCATTTTATGTATCACCACATTGCATTTCATCATTTCCTCCGTTAGAGTTCCATATACGTAAAGTTATATCGATCGTTACACGTTTTTATCATGGTATTTTTTTCAAGTTTGATGAAAAAATATGCAAGTCCATAACTTTGCGATCATTCAGCGTATGGACTAAAATAGGTATACCAATTTCGTGCATTTTAGTGAAATTATAAAAGCAGGAAAGAAGAAATAATTATTGTCATTTGGTTTTTGGTTGACATGTACGACACATCATCACCTTTCAAATACTTTTCAACTAACTAAACGTGTCTTCAGTTTTTTCTTCTTTATTCTTCGTCTTGAAACGGAAGCCCCAAAGAACCATTGGCTCAGATACCGCTTGTTAGTATCACTGCTTAACTCATATTCCACTTGTTGGGAAAATTAATCTCCCTTACGCATAATCAAGATAATAAAAATAAAGCCGAAAAAGAGAAACATATATTTAAGGCGCGAACGACTTCTATGACCTCTAAACTATCATCATCGTTCACCTTTTGCCCCATATATTTTTTTCAACCCTTTTGGCCACTCAATTTACGAAACTGTTGAGTTGTGGCCTTTCCGTTAGGTCAAAGCGTTAACTCTAATTTTCCTCCGTTAATTGAGGGGAGGGAAATGAATTTTCATCTTCTTCATTTACAATCTCAGTCCCCTGCATTTTTTAAATTACAGCTCTACCCCATATTTTAATAATTAATACTCAGACCTTTCCCCATCTTTTTGACAATTGAAACCCAACCCCTAATATTTTTCTTAATTAAAACACAGCCCCCACCCACCGCCTATTCTTCTGCTCCAACCCACCTCTGCCTTCCGTCGCTCCTGCATAGTCGCCCTTGCCGCTCCTGCGCCACATCAGTTCTCTTTTTGTGCAATTGAAACCCCATAAACCATTGGGCTGAGACACCATGCCCAGCTCTGAAAACCCTGGATTTGATGAAGCGGCGGGAGACGGCGAAGAATGAGGTCGACGCTGTAGAGGTGGAAGACGGCGGAGAACGAGCAGATTTCGATTGCCCCTCAACGCAAAAAGGAAAGTGGAAAATGGAAAAAGAAATAAGAACATATAAAAAAGAAAAAAATATTATTTACCCTTAAAATTGACGTGTTGACTAATACTTGAAGTTTTGACCGTTCGGAAGGATCACGATTAAGCAGTTTTGGTAGTTAGGGACCAAAAGTGTTAAAAAAAATAAGGGGCCAGATGTCAGCGATGGAGGGAGTTCAGGAGGCATATAAGTCGTTCGCCCTATATCTAATGTGGTTCACCAAACATGTTAGTTATCTCCACTAACATACATAGAACAATTTTACTGTCCAAATGGACTAGACAGTTTACAGATGTCAGGAATTACATCACGCATAACCACCTGATCTAGATTACAGATACAAAAGGGCAATTTAAAGACCATATGTTATGTCTACAAAACTCACACCTTAACACTCTAACTCTTCTTATATTTATAAGAGTTCAAGTACAACTCGAGAATCTTCTAATTCATGAATCAACCTCTGAATTGCCTATTCATGAATCAACCTCTGAATTCCCTATTCATGAATCCAAAAACTCTTGACTTCCCCCTTCATTAATATTTGGAATTTGAAGAGATATCCAAGTGGTGCTTTATGTATCTCATCAGAGCCAAAAATCCGGGGTATTTGGATATCTATAATCCACCTTATAAAATATTTTTTCTGAAGAATTTTTATTAGTAGAAACAGTGTTAGGTATTCGTACTAGTGATTCTAAATGGAATAAATGGTAGTTTTTACCCTGGCTGATTAATGAGGAAACATATTTCAAATTTGTAAATGAGTAAATACAAAATACTGACTGCGAATGAGTTTTTGTTTTGGTCTTGGGGTTTAGACCATGAAAACATTCACCTCGGATTTTATTTATTTTTCTTTTCTCCCTTTACCTATTTAAAAAGATATTCCACCATCTTTCATATTCAAATTTTGAATCAACTTTTAACTTTTTTTTATTTGGTCCAATTTAATCTAGTTTGATTCAGTTTGGCTGGCCATTTTTCATATCAATTGTGTCCAGTTCGAGTAAAGTTCATTTAGTTCAATATAGTTTGATATCCTCTCGACTATTTTATCATTCTTATTTTTAATTTTTATTTTAAATAAGCTAAGCAAAGTGTTCCAACACCCATAAATTCAGTTATAACACCCATGAACCCAACTCAACTCCGATAAATTTATCCCAACACCAATAAACTCGAATCATCACAAATAAATTCAACTCAACACCAATAAACTCAACCAAACTTATATTAGATTTTTTTATTTCAAATTTAAAGATTCAACGTTGAGTGATGTACGTGGGAACTTAATTTTATGATAATATAGTTAATTTACATTAAATTTTTAAAAAATATTTTACAATTTTAAAAAAATAAATTTGAGTCCATGACTAATTTAGTTTATTTTATAAAAAAATCACTTTTATTTTTAATAGTGAAAAAACGGTGAATATAAAATTTCCTTTAAGGATATGGATGATATAAACAATGATGTCGTATTTTGCGACTAGAAATATTATATTATATAAATACATAATATAAAAAGATAAATTAATTCAATTCAATTCGATTCATTATAAACTTTTGGTTGGTATAAATGATATAAATAAACAATGAGTGGTTTTGAGACAATCAAAAATATTTTTACTACAGTAATATGATTCACGAAATATGATTACGCGTTTAACGTAAAACACGAAATTAGCTGTCATCTAGTTTTAACATATATTTTATAGACAATTTTTTCGTGAGTTCATTTTATAGTATACTTTATTAAAAATATTTTGCTATCAAATTTTTTTCCGAAAAAATAATTATACAAATGTACACTTCATTAAAATATGAGCTGTCTGTCCCTATTCATGCTGACCTGTCAGTTCAATTTAACGTATATCAATAGTCACACGTTGACTTTGATCGAGCAAACTCATTAAAACATGTAATAGAAATATAAATGTTAGATATTGACTAAGAATTGAGTATCGGATCGCTGGAATTCCAAAGTTTGATGGTGAAAAAAATCCATAATTTATTGTATTTTTTTAAATGCTACACTTTGACAGGAGACCATCAAAAATAAGTTTGCATAATTTTGAATATTACACAATTTCAAATGCTATAGATAAATGTCATATTTTGATTCAAGAAAATGTTTGAATGATATTACACAAATATTACACCTTGATTGCAAAAATATACGCAATTTTTGTTACTACTCTCATCACACTATCTTGCATTAATTACCATACATCACTACACACTACTGTTGTGACTACATTAACATCTTATTTTTTTTCCATTAAATATACATATTCAACTAAACTTAACTAAGTTATAAATTTTTATTGAAAATTAATAAAGTAGAACTACACTTAACTAATCTAAATTTTATTAAATTAAAATTTTAGTGAAAATCAAATGGAATTGAAGGAGATTAAAGTTCATATAAATTGAAAAAAACACACCTAATTTAGATTTCACATTAATTTAACAGAACTCAAAGGACAAAGTAGTAAAAGCAGTCAAACGACTGACAAATAAAAAATATTTTCTTCCCAATTCTGTACTTAAAAAAAGTCAACTAATTTCCACCCCGGAACATCAGTGCACGTTTTAGCACTATATATACATCCGCTTCTTCTCCACGTATAGCACAATTAGATACATTGCAGGTTCAGAGTTGGAGCTAAAAAAACACAGTCACACACTAATGGCGGACCGAAACGAAGTCGTTGTTGCTGACGAAATGCTGTCGCGGCTGCTCCCCAAAAGTGTCCTCGAAGAAGAGGAGGAGGAGGAAGTAGAAGCTTGCGACCAAATCAAGGTTAAGCTGACGCCGGCGCCGGTGGTTCATATGAGCCACCAGCCGCCGCCGCTGAAACGCGCTCACTCGACATCGCCGCCGCCTCCACCTCCATCGGCGGCGGAGGGAGCGCTACTTCATCACAATCATTTGGTAAGGATTTTTATAATCTTTCCATTCTATTTGCGTGCCCTGTTTTTTCTGTCTGAGATTTTCGAAGATTTTTTTACAGAGAAAAGTATACGGCTTTTCAATTTTTTCTACAGATACGCAGAAATCGAATTTTGTTCAATCAAATGAGATGACGATGAATTTTTCAAAAAAAAAAAAATCAGTGATTGTTTTTGTATATAACAAAATCTTTTACATGCTAACGTTTTAAACATCTTATCTTATGTACAATTTTAAAAAAATTTATTTGTGTGGGAATCCACTCTTTTCTTCTAAAATATATAATGAAATAATTTGTTGATGATTTGTTTTAATTTTTTAAATAATTACTACAGGTGAGGTTCCAGAGGCCAAGAAACGTGACGAACACTAAGGCCGCGTTTGGCGGGCCCGGAATGCAAGCCGTGTTTTTAGGTTCCTGCAAGCAGCGAACCGGCGGAACAGGGGTCTTTCTTCCCCGGCCAGCCGGAGTCCAGTTCCCGCCGTCCAACAAGCCGGCGTGTCCTCCAATTCTCCTCCCGGCGCGTGTTGTTAACGCTCTCAACCTCAACGTCCACGAACTCGGAGGACAGAAACAACATAAGCAGCCGCCTCGACAAGGTTTCTTCTGCTCAATGACTTAATCCGTCCATTTTCATTTTTAATTTTTTTTAATTCATCCGTTTATTGAGATTTTTTTTTAAAAAACTTGACAGATTATGGTGGCAAAAAATCCAAGAGCGCCACCGGAGGCGGCGACTATCTGAACGAGAAAAAGAATAACAATGGTGGCGCAACCGGCGGAGCAGGCCAGTGGTGCGCGGCGCCGGGGATTTTTCTGCCGAAGGAATGGACTTACTAGAGGAAAAAAAACTCCATTAATAGGAACGATGGTTGAATAAGAAAAGATAACTTTGGGGAATTTAGAATTTCTGCGGCTAATAACTGAATAAAATTGGTTTTTGGGAACCATTTCGTTAGGAATTTCAGTCTCGAGGATGAATAATTCCAGAGAGTAGGGTTTAACAATTGTGGGGATTAGTGTAAGAGCAATTATGCAAGATTTCCAGTGGAATGAATCAGTTGATGAATTTATATTTTATATTCTTTTACTTGGATTCACAAATTATAAATTTAGAATATTTAGCATTACCTAATAGTTTTTTAGTCATTTCACTTCATTGTAAGAGAGATCAATTTCACCTGAATTCAATAAATAATTAATTTATCCGATTCAAGTATTTAAATAAATGAATAACCGAACGGGCAATGGATGAATGAATGTAAATGGATTAAAAAAATAGAAGAAATGGTGGATGCGATGTATTTTCACTATCGCTCTTCAAAAGATATTTTGAAGATAATTATTTTTAAAACTAATATTATTTACTTATAATACATTAAAATTATATATTAAAATTTAACTATTTATTTATAAAAAACAGTTTATCTACATTGAACATTTGTATTTAAATAGAAGTAAGAGAGTTTTTCTGCGTTGATCATATATTTAATCTATTTAATTTCGGGAATGAATGAATTAAAGATGAAATTGTGTGTGAACTGAAATAGATGTAGGCTATAACTAATGTCGAACGCATAAAACTATGATGTGATATCAAATGAAACGAACATAGTATCAAACTTTTAAATTGTAAGGTACTTATTTATTTAAGGGATATATACCAATATAACCCTACTTACTTGACATAAGTGACAATATAACTCTCAAATAATTTTTAGTGCAAATATAACCCTACCTAGTTGATGTAAGTACCAATATAACCCTCAGACACCATTTCCGCCGGACCACCGTGCGGACCACCGCCGGACCGCCGGATTTTCGCCGGACCGCCACCGAACCACTTATAGGGTTATATTGACACTTACATCAACTAGGTAGGGTTATATCTGTACTAAAAATTATCTGAGAGTTATATTGGCACTTATGTCAATTATGTAGGATTATAAAAACTATTCTCTCTTTATTTAATTTTATAAAAAAAAAACCCACCCCACTCAACATTCCCTCCTATTGGATTATGTCGTTGGAAAACCTTCCCCTACCTCTATTTACCTGTAACCACCACCTCCCTTCCCCTTCTCCAATCCTTGTCCCTGCCACCGCCCTCCCCTTACTCAACATTATCTCCCTCCGCTTCCCCTACCCGAGCCCCACCATCGGATGCTTGCAACCAACCTACCCTGCCACAATTCCTATCCCCAAGCCCGTCACCAGTCCACCCCTTTACGCCAACCACGCTAAACTAACACATTCCCTCCGATTTTTTTAATATTGATACTTTTTTTGATATTTTAATATTGGCACCTTCTATTTTTGAAAAAATTAAGATTAATTTTATCCATTCAATTTACTTTTTATTCTCTATACTCCTTCTGTTTTCTATTACTGTCACACTTTTCTTTTTGGGTTGTTTATTTTATACTGACATACTTTCCATTTTTTGTAATATTCCTTCAATTTCATCCACTCATTCTACTTTTTTATATTCTACATTCAATTTCATCCACTCATTTTCTCCACTTAAATCCAAACATCTAAACATATGGTGTCACTTATAGAGAAACGAAGGGAGTACAATCTCCTTCACTCATTTTACTTTTTTAGAGAAATGTACCAATAAGATGAGTGTCAATTATTCTAGACAAGAGGGATTATAAACTACCTCACCAAGTGGTACCTTTATTTTCTTTAAATTTAAATACGACAAAATATAAATAATACAAAAACATGTTTTAATCTAGTAAAATACACTGCATGATTTAATAAATTTAATATAATTATCCATTCGTAGCTGAAAAATAATACGCGGTGCACGTACCACACCTACGCACCAGTTATAGGTTCGGTTTGACAAAGTTTATAAGTTGTTTTGCTTATAAGCAAAATATTTTTTTAGTATTTGGTAAAGTGCTAAAAATTAGTTTATTTTAAAAATAAAACTATTTTGAGCGAAAAACAGAAGTCTCCATTACTTTTAAAATAAACCAACATTGCTTATAAACACATGTAAAACAGAGTCACCTAGACAACCAATCTACGAAGCCACGTCACAACAGCGGCCACCTAACCGTATGTCTGCGTCGCACCAGATTAGGCCTAGTCCCACAAGACTTCCCTTCCACCCGCGTTTTCATTTCCCTCTACTCTTGGCAGGCTTCCGCCATGGAAGCTACTCTCCTGGGCTCTCAGCCGCCACTTCTCAGTTCCAAACATTTTCAATTTTCAGGCACGTCTTTGTAAATATCCACGAATATCCTTTGCTGTTCAATTTCCTTAATGACGGAAATCTGAGAAAACACCGAATAGTTTCACCTCGTCATTCGTTATTGCAATCTCAGTTTCCTACTTTGAAGGTTCTAAGTTGTTGAACTGCACGAGTGAATTGTGGAAGTTTATTAACATTCTGGCCAGCGAAAATGCCGGCGAGGTTGTTCTAGTAGATTATGCTGTGTATTCACTGATTATAAACTGTTTTTTACTGGCGTATTTTATGGATTTTCGTAGATGTTTCTTATGTTTTGACATAGCTTTCGGTCCTGAGGATGTTAGGATTATTTCTAGCTGGCCACAGGGGTTTATTGAGGGTTTAGTAGAGGTTTTGCAGATAGTGAGGTAAACCGGCGTTGCTTGTTGGAAATTTCATTGTTAGTGCTACTGGCTGTATTATTTCCCTTATTTTAATAAAATTTCGCTCGTATTGAACTATGGAATTTGTTAATTGGGTTGCATTCGTTGGAAGGTAGTGTATATGTTTAGTTACGAATGGAGAGTGAAATTTACTTTTGTTTCTAGTTTTTCTATCCTCCTATGTTCGTATTATGATTTTCCCGTAGCATCTCGAATTTGATTTCACAACTCTGTGTGTGTTGTCTGAGGAGATGTTCCGAGTCTGATTCATTTCTCATTGCAGGCAAGAAAGTTTTGCTTAGTGGGGTGTTCCATTGTCATTCTCAATCAGCTACTCATCAATGCACGCTCAAGGCAAATTGTTCAAATTTGAGAATAAAGCCCTTTTGGTTGCTGGACAAGCGAAATGATAGACTTCCTTATGACATTACTAGTAAGCTTAGATGGAGAGGTTTCGAAGCAAAAGGCACATCTGCAGAGTCTCTAAGTTATGAACAGCTTGTGCCAGAACCCAGTGACGAGGGGTTAGCCAGCTCATCTGAAAACAATAGCTGTGATTCCACTCTCCCTGAGCGTAATGCTTTTAGAAATAGATTTTTGAATTTTGTTCGTCTGGGTTCAGTCTTGAATTCTGCTGCCGAATCCTTTTTTAAAAGTGAAATTCGACGAAGGTTATTTGTCACTGCTCTCCTGCTATTGGTTAGTCGTATTGGTTATTTCATCCCTCTGCCTGGGTTTGATAGAAGGTTAATACCACAGGATTATCTTAGCTTTATTTCGGGTTCTGTAGGTAAGATTTTATGCTCTATTTTGCGCATATTCATTCCTGCTGTAGTATTTATACTATCTTCTTCCCTGAATATGTTTGAACTCTGAAGCAACCGTGTTAACCTTTGTTGCAGATGAGCTTGGTGATTGGTCGCCAGAGCTTAAGCTTTCACTTTTCCAACTTGGCGTCAGTCCTCAAATTGCAGCGTCTATTCTTATGCAGGTTTGGTTGGGTAATTTTGTCATGACATTATGGATCATTGTCTATCTTGATGATATTGTTTTTGCTGATGTTTTCTGGACATAAATCGATTTGAAGAGCTTTGAGATCAAAATATACTGCAGATTTTATGATTAATCAAATGCATTTGTTAGTGTGATCTCTTAGAGTTTAAGTTAAAAAGTTTTAAGATCAGAATGTTGTTTGGGTAATAGTATAATTAGGTCCTAAGCAGCCTGGCTCAAAATGCATGAGGAATAATCTCAGTATGCAGGAAGGAAATTTTTACTACCATGTGGTTTGCCATTTGACTATGATTTTTCGTATTGAGTGATGGTGGATATAGTTTTTACTTTTTTTTTCTCTTATTGCCTTGTTAATTAGCCGTCTATATTCAATCCTTATTTGTAATACTTTCAAATGTTAACATTTAGAGACTGTTTTTTTCCCTCACAATGAACTTTCAATAACTGTGAAAATATTTCTGTTTTTTCCTGTTCAGGTTCTTTGTTATGTGATTCCATCTCTTGTGAAGTTGAGAAAAGAAGGGTTGGATGGCCATGAGAAGATTAAGAGTTATATGTGTGTCTGGTTATTTCTTTCAAGCAGTGAGAATGATTTCTTAGTGGAAACTTGTTTTGTTGTCAGATTTACTTAGTACTACGATAATGTAATGTGTACAATGATCTTGATCATATCAGATGGTGGATTTCGCTTGGCTTTGCAATAGCGGAGGGTCTGATACTATCATGTTATTCACTACCATATTCCATCTATGCAGCCAGCTCCAGGTATTTGTGTCTGTATGTCAGTCAGGCTTGCTGGCTTTGTTTTCATATCTCTCATTTTAGTTCTTTGTGATGTTATCCATTTGAAGAGCAGAAATTGACTGTCTATATTTAATCGTTTCTTAATACTCTTTCGCGGGCAGGGTAAAGCATGTTTTTATGACATCATGTTTTCTGGTGTGTGGTGCAATGACCATGACCTGGATCTCTGACAAGATAACAGAGGATGGATTTGGTAATGTTTGCATCTGATTTATCTGGTTCTTCTATCCCTTTACCTCTGCTATTTTGCAAAATGGTTGGGGTTACTAGCTTGTTTAATTTTCTGTGAAAGAGTTTATTTTAATTTCATATTCTCTGTTTTCCATTTTCTATTATCTGTCCATCATAGTATTCTGATGGAAACTCCAAATAATTGAACAGTTGCTCAAAGCTATCTAAATACAGTTATTTAATTGAAAACAGTCTATTATCGCTAAAGAGCCTTTTAAATTTTGTTTTATTGATGCATCTGGTGGTATCTTCAGGCCAAGGATCATCTCTGTTAATATGTGTGGGCATTTTGACTGGATACATGGAGACACTTTACAAGATGCTGAAACAACTGTCAGGTGAGCAACTGTGAAAACCAATGATTCCTATGTAATTTTCTACTTGCACAAGAGCTCCAGTACTTTTTATATAGCTTGTGGCTACAGTTTCTGTGATCATTTCAGGAAACTGCTTTTAGGGTCTCTGGGTTCTTCAGTCAAATCCTAGTGATCAATCAATGTTTAACTCATAGCCCACTCCTTTTAAAAATGTTTTAGAATGCAGCAAAAAAATTATATGTTTTATGGCTCCTAAAATTAAAATGCAAAACTAGCTTAATGTTTTCTCCCTTCTTTTGATCAGCTTATCACTCATTGAATTCCTTACCCAGGTCCGTGAAGATGGTATTGTAGAGGGAACTGGTTGGATATGTGGTCTGCATGTCTTTTGGCTTCTTGTTATGGATTTTCATATGTGATTTTGTCTATAGTTATAGCTATATACTTATTTGTTTGCAGGAAGTTCACTCAGCTGGTGGCCATACGTACTTGCAGTCTGTGGGGTTTTTCTTGTGGTAACTATGTGGGCAGTTGTCATAACTGAGGGTTGCAGGAAAATCAAGTTGCAGTACTATGGTTTCAAACTTGCCTCTGCGACAAGGTAATCTACCTTTACCTTTTCAGATAGTTAGCTTAGTCATTTTATTTTGCATCTATCTAATTAAACTAACACCACTTTCACTGCAAGGTTATGTTGCTTTACCTTTTATAGATGATTGACATATGGTCTTTTCTGCATGTCTTTCTAACTAAACTGATATGTAGTTCTCCAACTGAAAGGGAATGACAGCCTTTTTCTCTCTGTGGCTGTGACCCAGCACCTGGAACCATTTAATTCCTTTGGTGCATACTACTCATAGTCATAGATCTTGTAATTTGAAGCAGCTCTTCATTCTATTTCTAAAACCCCTACTGCTGTTTGATAGTACCTTTAATGATAATTCATAATTTCAATCAAATTATCTTTTCAGAGGAGATTCACCTGTTACTGAGGTGGAGCCTTACATCCCATTCAACATAAACCCTGCTGGGATGCAGCCTATTTTGACTACTTCTTATCTACTGGCAGTTCCAAGCATTCTAGCAAGGTTAGCATATTTAAATATGGGATTCTCCTGCATGCTAAAATTTCTGTCCTTTTGAGATTTACCATAAACGTTTTCCCAGTTTTTTTCTCTAACTTTCTGTGTAATGGTTTTGCTGTAGTATTCTTGGTTCACGTTTTTGGGAATATGTGAGGGATGTCCTGAATCCTCTAACGTCCACCGGTGCTCAACCATGGGTTTACTATGCAATTTTTGCATTCTTTGTGTTCCTATTTAACATATTTGACATTGTAAGTTCTCTCAGTGTAATATGACAATTGTGAATGTATTTCACGGTCTCTATATGGATTATTAAAATGAATAACAAATTTTCCTGTTTGGTTTTGTAATTGGATGCTTGTCCACAGGCTAATATGCCTAAAGAAATAGATGATTATTTGAACAAGATGGGATCCCGAATTCCAAATATAAAGCCTGGAAAGGTGACCATTGAACATCTTACGAAAGTACAAGCTTCAACGCGTTTTTGGGGTATGTATCTATCCAACCATTCCCATCAAGGTTGATCCCGTGATATTAGGTTTTGCTTCCTTTGGTGTCACCATATAATCATCTACTGAACATTTTGCAGGTGGTCTAATGTTAAGCATCTTAGCCACAACATCTACAATACTTGATCATTATTTACGCCGCATTAATGAAGGATTCGCAATAGGTTTCACTTCTGTTTTGATAATTGTAAGTGTCCTTATTTTCTTAAATATATTTGTTTACCAATTTTACCTTATACTAGTTATGAATTCACCTTCTAATATTGCTCCCAAAGCTATATTTGCTCGTACATGGCTTTGGAGCCAGTCATTTCGCTTCAAAATTGGTGATAAGAATATTAGAGAGAATATAATTTTACCTTGCATGATCATTGCATGGATGAATCAAGCTTGCCTTTATCTGCTTGCATCATAACCTGTCTTTTGATCTTAGATAATTCTACTTGCTATCTAAAATGGATATCATACTTTTGAATTTGATTTCTATCAAATTCACTCAACTCTCTTGTTCGACATCTTAGGTGGGATCAATTATTGAACTGAGAAGATCTTATCAAGCTTACAATGTGATGCCTAGTCTAACCAAGGCCTTGAGGCGGTATACCATTTGATTCATCTGTTAGGTCTGGCTCTCTCAAGGGTAAATCTAGACCCATGCCTGGTTCCGAACCTCTGGCTCCAGCTCCACAGATTAGACACAGTTTCCATTCTGTGCTTTTAGGTCTCTAGCACAAGGAGTTGCCCTCGGAAACGGCAAAAACATGTGATGAAAATGAGATTTCAAGGCGATATGTAGCCTCTTAAAATACGTTTGATACTTGCTAAATCGCAACACATAAATCCGACAATCAGGCAGTCAAAATCAGGCCGGACTGCGAAAATGTTTCCCCACAAACAGTTAGGTACTTAAAGTTTCTAGATATGGTGTTTCCACACTTTATAATGGTAAAAGTTGATAGGTTAACTGTAATAAATGCGCACAATGTTACACAACCTGTAATAACTAGTAACCACGATTTACCAGCTTAATGAGAAGTAGACTATCGTGTTAAAAAAACGATTTGAACTCGAACAAACTCGTTTACAGTCGTAGTAATTTGATGAAGTTTGGAAAATGTAACTATAAAAATAGTCAGAAAAAAGTAAAAAATATTCACGCTTAAGTGGGGCCTAATTACACAAATAATATATTCATAAAAAACGGTAAGTGATAGGGTATTAATTGGGTACCCACAATTATCCAATTTTAATTGGGTATATGAGAAGATTGAGATTCCAATTTCATTTCTCCTTGTAACCCAATACTATAAAACCCATTTGATCATAATCTCAAACTAGAAAACAATGGAAATTTCCCATTCTATTAACTTGTATTTAATGGGTCCCAATAGTTATTGAAATTAATTGCCCCCTAAAAAAACCCACATAAATTCATACAATAGCTGTTAAAAACATGAAATGCATGAATGATGGGTCTGTAGTATTGATACATCTTTTTCTACTATTCATTGAATCATATTTATGTGCACAGTAATATAAACTTAGTAATATAAACTTAGTAATATAAACATATTCGACTGATGTTTCAATATTCGACTGATGTTTCAATATTCGACTGATGTTTCAATTTAAATTATTATAAAATGCAATTATCTCTAGGAAAGATAAAATGTTCCACAAATAACTTTTAAGCTGACTTTTGGCCATGCATATAATCAACGCAGTTAGAATGTGGTGTTCGGGGATTAACTTTTTTTATTAGTTGAAAAGTTGGCATTTTCACCATGAGAACAATTTTTTATTTTGATTATTATATTTTGTATTGAATATATAATTCACCGCACACAAATTAAAATCAAATAGCTTATACGTTTAATCAATAAAATAGTCAAACTAACCAAAATTGATTAGTGAACAACCAGTAGTCATCCATCTAACACGATCAAAATAAAGAATTACCCTCCGAATTTCGCATGTATACCAGTATAAAATTTCAGTGATTAGCCTTGCATAGATATGAGAAATTGTAGTCGCAAACTTTTTTTTTATTTCCACCGAACATTTAAGAGTCCGTCTCTTGAAAGACGGTCTTTCCACAAGTCATGGAAAAACCAAGGTTTAAAGTGTAAATTAGAAGAAATGAAGACAAAATTTTCGGCCTGTATGAATCGGGTTATAAAATTTATAACTACTACACGTTGCATAATAAAACTTTAATATTGCAACAAAGATCTTTTTACCTTTTATTATTATATTTAAACTCCGTCTAGATTTTTGTTGTTGTTAGATAAGTATCAACAAATTCTTTAAATTTTAAGATTAAATTATAATTATTTTATCAAATCAACACACTAATTAAATCAATTATAAAATTATCTATACTAACAGTTAGTCGGTATAAAATATAACTTTATGATTTTTAATATATAATATTCTTATATGTTAGGTCTGTTGCAAACGATTAGACCAATAATGAAAAATATCGTTTCAATAACTTTTATGATCAAAGTATAATTATTTATATTTTAAAAAATATTTATAATATTTTCAAAAGAATTAAAACAAATATTAAATTATCTCATTAGTTATATTAATTATAAACAGTGTAAAGAAGACTTTATATTTTTCAAAATTTATTACACTCAAATACAATTTATTATAGGTAAGTCCCCAGACTTTACCATTATAGAAACCCAAAAAAAAACTCTCTTCAAATCCTTGGGAATCCCACCGTTGTTGATTTTGTGAACGAAATCTGTTTGTCCCGACCCGAATCTCCCCCAATTGACGATACCTCTTTGATCCATGGCGAGGGAATTCAACCCGCCTCCAGTCTTCCAGTACGGCGGAAACCCCAGTCCGGGAGTGGCCCCCGGCCCGGCGCAGCGCCGTCCAACGGCACCGTTTCAGCCGCCCAAGTCATCCAATCCTGGCATCCCCTTCATGTCCTTCGACATTGGCTCCGCCGCCGCCTCCACCTCTTTCTCCGCCCCGCCCTTCGGCTCCACCACCATCGGCGGCGGAGGGACGGGATTCGACGACGAGCCGCCGCTTCTCGAAGAGCTGGGCATCAACACGAAGCAAATTTACCAAAAGACCATCTCCATCCTCAACCCGATCCGGGTGAAAGCGGATCTTCACGAGGATGCGGATCTATCCGGCCCGTTTTT
>JAULKM010000007.1:1429278-1439306 GCA_032355605.1 Rubia tinctorum
TCACCCTCTGGTTCCCCTTCCCCTCCCCTAAACCCATCTCCACTACTAGAGATTTCCATAGCTCACCTTGATGAAACAAATCCTAATTCCAATCCCACCAGATTTCCAAACCTCCCTTTACTATTGGGCAATCATTTTGGTGATTCTCTCCCGTTCATCGCCCCACCATACCTCTCACGATCAATCCCTGGTCCTTCACTCGTAAACTCTTGCCTCCCAATATCACGAGCGACCAACTCCACCATCAACTGCTCGCAACCAACCCAACTTACCACAATTCCTACCCAAAACCGGACGCTAATCCACCCTTTCTCATCAATCGCGCGAAATCACCGCCTGAACCACCTCTCTAAGTGATACCTTTGTTTCCTTTAAATTTAAATATGATAAAATATAAATAGTATAAAATTACTCTCGAGTTTGCACTTTTATTTTTTTTTGACATTATTCTCAAAGTTTGACCATATATTTGAATAACTATATGAACAAAAATATTATCGTATATGATATTGTTCAATTCATCATAATAAGTAGTTTCTTATTATCAACTTTTTATTTGCCGTTATTATATATAGGTAAACATATTAACGGTTAAAAATATTTTTTTGAACAACATAATAATAATGATGATGCAAATTCAAGTGGGACGGAGGGAGCAAGGTAAATGCATGGTGTAATTTAGTAATTCCATGTAATTCTCAATTCCAAACTGAAAAATAATAAGCTACGCACGCACCACGCCGGCGCACCGGTTATAGTGTCACCTAGACAACCAATCTTACGAAGCCACGTCACAACAGCGGTCACCTAACCGTGTGTCTGCGTCGCACCAGATTAGGCCTAGTCCCACAAGCGTTCCCTTCCACCCCCGTTTTCATTTCCCTCTACTCTTGCAGGCTTCCGCCATGGAAGCTACTCTCCTGGGCTCTCAGCCGCCAATTCTCAGCTCCAAACATTCCCGAATTTCAGGCACGTCTTTGTAATTATCCACGAATATCCTTTGCAGTTCAATTTGTTTAATGACCGAAAACTGAGAAAACACCGAATAATTTCACCTCGTCATTCGATATTGAAATCTTGGTTTCCTACTTTGAAGCTTCTAAGTTGTTGAATTGCACGAGTGAATTGTGGAAGTTTATGAACATTCTGGCCGGCGTAAATACCGGCTCAGGTTGTTCTAGTAGATTACGCTGTGTAGTCACTGATTATATACTGTTTTTGACTGGAGTAGTTTTCTGGATTTTCGTAGATGTTGCTTATGTCTTGACATAGCTTTGCGGTCCTGTGGATGTTAGGGTTATTTCTAGCTGGCCTCAAGGGTTTATTGAGGGTTTAGTTGAGGTTTTGCACATAGTGAAGTAACTCTGTGTTTATCGTTGGACATTTCATTTAGTAACAATTTCATTGTTAGTGCTATTAATTGTGTTATTTCCCCTTGTTATAATAGAAATTCGTGCGCATTGAACTATGGAATTTGTTGAATGGGTTGCATTTGTTGGAAGGTAGTGTAGATGTTTAGTTACAAATGAAGAGTGACATTTACTTTTGTTTTTAGTTTTTCTATCCTCCCATGTACTTGTTATTGTTTTCCCATAGCATCTCAAATTTGATTTCATAATTCTGTGTTCGTTGTGAAGTATTCTACTAGGATATCTGGGGAGATGTTCTGATTCATTTCTCCATTGCAGGCAAGAGAGTTTTGCGTAGTGGGGGGTTCAATTGTCATTCTCAATCAGCTGCTTTTCAATGCACGCTCAAGGCTAATTGTTCAAAGTTGAACATAAAGCCCTTTTGGTTGTTAGACAAGCAAAATGAAAGACTCTCTTATGACATTAATAGTAAGCTTAGACGAAGATGTTTTGAGGCAAAAGCCGCATCTGCAGAGTCTTTAAATTATGAACAGTTTGTCCCAGAACCCAGTGACGAGGGGTTAGTCAGCTCATCTGATAGCAATAGCCGTGATTCTACGCTCCCTGAGCGTAAAGCTTTTAGAAATAGATTTTTGAATTTTGTTCGTCTGGGTTCAGTTTTAAATTCTGCTGCCGAATCCTTTTTTAAAAGTGAAATTCGACGAAGGTTATTTGTCACTGCTCTCCTGCTATTGGTTAGTCGTATTGGTTATTTCATCCCTCTGCCTGGATTTGATAGAAGGTTAATACCACAGGATTATCTTAGCTTTATTTCGGGTTCTGTAGGTAAGATATTATGCTATTTTTTGCGCATCTTCATTCCTGTTGTAGTTTTAATACTATGTAGGAAGCAACCGTGTGAACCTTTGTTGCAGATGAGCTTGGTGATTGGTCACCAGAGCTTAAGCTTTCACTTTTCCAACTCGGTGTCAGTCCTCAAATTGCAGCGTCTATTCTTATGCAGGTCTGGTTGGATTATTTTGTCATGACATTATGGATCACTGTCTATCTTAATGATGTTGTTTTTTGCTCATATTTTCTGAACTTCAATCGATATGAAGAGCTTTGAATTCAAAATACACTGCATATTTTATGATTAATCAAATGCATTCGTTAGTGGTCTCTTGGGGTTTGAATTCAAAAGTTGTAAGATCAGAATGTTGTTTGGGTAATAGTATTATTAGGTCCTAAGCTGCCTGGCTCAAAATGCATGAGGAATAATCTCATTCTCAGACGCCGAGGACATTTTTATTACCACGTGGTTTGCCATTTGACTATGATTTTTCGTGTTCAGTGATGGTGGATATACTTCTTGCTGTTTTAATCTTTTATTGCCTTGTTACTTAGTTGTGTATATTCGATCCTTATTTGTAATTCTTTCAGATATTAATATATACAAACTGTTTTTTCCTTCTCAAAATGAACTCTCAGTAACTGTAAAAATATTACTGTTTGTTTCTGTTCAGGTTCTTTGTCATGTGATTCCATCTCTTGTGAAGTTGAGAAAAGAAGGGTTGGATGGCCATGAGAAGATTAAGAGTTATATGTGTGTCTGGTTATTTCTTTCAAGCAGTGAGAATGATTTCTTAGTGGAAACTTGTTTTGTTGTCAGATTTACTTAGTACTACGATAATGTAATGTGTACAATGATCTTGATCATATCAGATGGTGGATTTCGCTTGGCTTTGCAATAGCGGAGGGTCTGATACTCTCATGTTATTCACTTCCGTATTCCATCTATGCTGCCAGCTCCAGGTATTTGCGTCTGTCAGTCAGTCAGGCTGGCTGGCTTTGTTTTCATATCTCTCATTTTAGTTCTCTGTGATGTTATACATTTGAAGGGCAGAAATTGTCTGTCTGTATTTAATGATTTCTTAATACTCTTTCGCGGGCAGGGTAAAGCATGTTTTTATGACATCATGTTTTCTGGTGTGTGGTGCTATGACCATGACTTGGATCTCCGACAAGATAACAGAGGACGGATTTGGTAATGTTTGCTTCTGATTTATCTGGTTCCACTTTCTCTCTTACTTCTGCTATTTTGCAAAATGGTTGGGGTTGCTAGCTTGTTTTATTTCCCACAAAAGAGTTTATTTTAATTTCATATTCTCTGTTTTCCAATTTCTATAATCTGTCCATCATAGTATTCTGATGGAAACTCCATAAAATTGAACAGTTGTTCAAAATTATCTAGATACAATTATACAAATGAAAACAGTCTATCATCGCTAAAGAACCTTTTAGGTTATGTTTTATTGATACATCTGGTGGTATCTTCAGGCCAAGGATCATCTCTGTTAATATGCGTGGGCATTTTGACTGGATACATGGAGACACTTTACAAGATGCTGAAACAACTGTCAGGTGGGCAACTATGGAAACCATGATTCCTATGTAATTTTCTACTTGCACACGAGCCCCTGTACTTTTTAGATAGCTCGTGGCTACAGTTTCTGTAATCACTGCAGGAAGCTGCTTTTATAGAGCCTCTGGGTTCTTCAGTCAAATCCTTGTGATCAATCAATGTGCATTTCATAGCCCACTCTTTCTTAAAATGGTTTAGAATGCAGCAGAAAGTAAATCGATTTTTTTCCAATGTAGCTGTCCTGTTATTGTAGAATTGACTATGTAGCATTCTTGACATAGGGCATTATGACTCTCAAAATTTAAATGCAATACTAACTTATTGATTTTCCCCTTCATTTGCTCAGCTTATTGCTTATCAAATTCCTTACCTAAGTCCATTAAGATGGTATCTTGCAGAGGGCACTGATTGGATAAGTTATGCTGGTCTGCATGTCTTGTTGGCTTCTTGTTTTGGATTTTCATTTGTGGTTTTGTCTGTAGTTATAGTGTGTGCTTATTTCTTTGCAGGAAGTTCGCTTAGCTGGTGGCCTTACGTACTTGCAGTCTGTGGGGTTTTTCTTGTGGTAACTATGTGGGCAGTTGTCATAACTGAGGGTTGCAGGAAAATCAAGTTGCAGTATTATGGTTTCAAACTCGCCTCTGCTACAAGGTTATCTATCTTTACCTTTTCAGATGATTGGCATAGTCATTTTTAGTGTCTCTATCTAATTAAACTAATACCAATTTCACTTCAAGGTTATGTTGCATTACCTTTTAAAGATGATTGGCATACAGTCTTGTATGCATGTCTTTTTAAGCTAAACTGATGTAGTTCTCCAACTGAAAGGGAATGATAGCCTTTTTCTCTCTGTGGTTGCGACCCAGCACCTAGAACCACTCATAGTCATAGATCTAGGAATTTGAAGCAGCGTTTTATTCTATTTGTGAAACCCCTATTGCTGTTTAATGGTACCTTTGTTGATAATTTCAATCAAATTTTCTTTTCAGAGGAGATTCACCTGTCACTGAGGTGGAGCCTTACATCCCATTCAACATAAACCCTGCTGGGATGCAGCCTATTTTGACTACTTCTTATCTATTGGCAGTTCCAAGCATTCTAGCAAGGTTAGCATATTTAAACATGGGATTCTCCTGCATGCTAAAATTTCCATCCTTTTGAGATTGACCATATATGTTTGTCTAGACTTTTTCTCTAATTTTCCGTGTAATGGTTTTGCTGTAGTCTTCTTGATTCACGTTTTTGGGAATACGTGAGGGATATCCTAAATCCTCTAACGTCCACCGGTGCTCAACCATGGGTTTACTATGCAATTTTTGCATTCTTTGTATTCCTATTTAACATATTCGACATTGTAAGTTCTCTCCATTTAAATATGACAATTGTGAATGTATTTCATGGTCTATATGGAAAAAGAATTTAAAAAATTCCTGTTTGCTTTTGTAATTGGATGCTTGTCCACAGGCTAATATGCCTAAAGAAATAGATGATTATTTGAACAAAATGGGGGCCCGAATTCCAAGTATAAAGCCTGGAAAGGCTACCATCGAGTATCTTACAAAAGTACAAGCTTCAACGCGTTTTTGGGGTATGTATCTATCCAACCATTCCCTTCAAGTCTAATCCCGTGGTATTAGGTTTTGCTTCATTGGGTGTCACCTTATAATCTTATACTGAACATTTTGCAGGTGGTTTATTGTTAAGTATCTTAGCCACCACATCTACAATGCTTGATCATTATTTACGCCGCATTAATGAAGGATTTGCAATAGGTTTTACTTCTGTATTGATAATTGTAAGTATCCTCTCTTATCTTCTTGAAAGTATTCATTTACCTGCTTTACCTTATAAGTACTAGTTATGAATTCACCTTCTAACATGCTCATAAAGCTAGGCCTTGGAGCCAGTCATTTCACTTCGAAATTGGTGATAAGAATATTATAGGGAATATTTCCATCTTGCATGATCATTGTATGGATGTGTTAAGATACCAAAAAATAAAGGTAAATATACATGAATCGAGCTTGCCTTAGTTTATAAAACTTCATCTACTTGCATCATAATCTGTCTTTTGATAGTCTTAGATAATTCTACCTTCTATCTTATATCATACTTTTGAATTTGTTGCCTATCAAATTCACTTAGGTGGGATCAATAATTGAACTGAGAAGATCTTATCAAGCTTACAATGTGATGCCTAGTCTAACCAAGGCCCTGAGGCGGTATACCGTGTGATGCATCTATTAGGTCTGGCTCTCTTAAGGGTAAATCTAGACCCATGCCTGGTTCCGAACCTTTTGTTCCACCGTTTCCAGCTCCAGAGATTAGACAGCTTCCATTTTCTCGGAAACTCCCGCCATAAGCATGCGATGAAAATGAGATGCCAGGGCGATGATGTCCATAAGAGTTGGCTTGGCACCAAGTAGAAGAGCAAATTGTAACATTTATATTAAAGTGAGTCAATTGTAATCTCAATCTGAATCCTTTTGTTGTAGATGTAGCTGTATAATTATTTTCGTTAAGCTCTAGAATAGTTATTGTCCGACTGTCTGAGACTGTTGAATTGTTTGTAAACAGTGCGCAATATGTAGCCTCTTAAAATACGTTTGATACTTACTAAATTTCAGCACATAAACTAATAAAATAGCTGATCAAATTATCTGCCAAACATGATCAAATTAAAGAATTACCCTCCGAATTTCACATGTACTAGCATGCAATTTCAGTCCTTAGCCTTTTATGGATCAAAAGGTTGAAAATGCACGCTTTTTGATGGGATCTCAAAAAAAAAATCAAATACCTGTGAGAGGGAGGGAAAATACAAGGCCGTTACATGAGTTCAAAAAACCTTCCCAGGGGACTTGAGAGGGAGCAGTTTTGATTTTGAATATCGCATCAACAAACTGTCAAATTGCTCAAGATAGATTATAATGAAGAAATCGACGGCGGCGGAAGGCGTCGGGAGCTCGGAGCTGGAAACCGCCGCCATCATCGAAACTCCGCCGGACTCCCTCGACACCTCCGTCATCTTCCACGTCGTCACCGACGTCCTCGCCTTCGTCCTCTATATGCACCACCAGATCCCCTCGTACGTCTTCCTTTATACCCCTCTATCTACGTTTTCTTCTTCCATTTTTGTAACCGTTGATCGCGTTCTCCTCTTCAGCGCATTGCAGGATATCATCCTCGAATTCGACGAACTGCGTAACGAGCACAAGGATTTGGTCAGTAATTAAATGCGTTTTTGTTTGATTGAAGATGCTTATGCTTCGGAACCCTAGGGATTTGTTGATTTTAATTTTTCTGTACTGTTTTATTTTAATTTCTAGGAAGATGCCCTAACTGGTTCACAAAGTGCTGATATGAAAGCATCCATAAGGAGGCAGCATCTTTCGAGGAAGAGAGAGGTAAAGCATGGTATAAGAAGGCTTGAAAAGCTGATGGCCACGGTTGCGAAGTTCAAAGAAGCTCTTCGGCTCTTGATCACTGAGGCTCCTCACATTCTGCGCCTCGCGCTGGTTATAGGTCCGAGCCCCCTGAGGCCTCTGCATCTCTATGAACTCTGTCTTTTGAATCGAACAATTGCTTCTGCGGATTTTACCAGAACAAAACTGGCTGATGGACTCTCCAGAAAGGTTGTTCCCCTTTTTATTCCCACCAGTTAGTTCTTCTTTGTGTTTAAAACGGAGGTTTCTGTTTACTAGTTACTACTCCCTCTGCCAATTGAAGAGTGTATTCTGATAGTAACTTCCAGATTAATGAGATAGGTTCCTTAAATTGGAAGAATAGTTTGTTGGATTAGGAAAATGGAGATTATGAGTGGAAATGGATTGTTTGAAAGTAGTAGTGATGGGAGGGAGTAGTATCTTTGCTCAAGTTAAAAGATTTGTGACTTAGTTCTGTTTTCCTTTTTCTTTTTTAAAGGTAATTCGAACATTGATCTCAAAGGGTGCGGGATCAAGTAGGGACTCAGGTGGATGGCACTTCAATTTTATCTCCAATTAGTGTTTTAGAGAAATGATAGTTTTGCGGAAAGATAATTTCTTTTTGACTGATGTTAGGCCCGTCAAAGCTGTATTTGTTGGTTGAAGCTCCATCTTCTCTAAATTTGCCTTTGCACTTTCTCCCAAAGCGCGACTTCAGATACAACAAGAAGGTAATAACCTACATCATTATAGTCTGTGTTAGCCAGCTTAGACTTTCAATAGATGTTTTATGGCATGGCATATTTGCTTTATCGATGTCCACTTATCTGAGTAGGGCCTTATGAACTCTGTCAAGTTGTATTCACCTTTTGTTATCAGAACTTTTCGAAAGGTCCTTTTTGGGTTTAGGGTGATTCTTACATTTAAAACTTCAAGATTGTGTTTTTTTATATCTAACTGATAACTAGCGTTGTGCGTGTGCAGGTAGTGCCATATAAGCTGCGGCTTAAGTGCAGAAGTAAAGTTATGGAATCAAACGCTCAATGTGATGGCAATCAAACTGATAGTTCTGTGGTTATGAATTCTATGGCCGACGACAATATCTGGTATAATATTGTAAATCTGCCTATGTATAATGTTATGCATGATATCTATTGCCCCCTACTAGTTGCATCCTACATTGTTAGCCACCTGCTACATTCTTTCTTCACTTCTGCCTGTTATGATCCTCTACATTTGTTAATTCTTTGCTTTAATGTACAAATATTTCGTACTATACTTGGTATACAAGACAGGGGAAAACCTTGTACAGAAGACTAAAGATGGAGACTCGCTATCACTTCATTTGCACTTCCATATGTTGCATTTAATATTTGCTAGAAAACACAAAAGCAGAATGGCGAATTATGTCATTGGAAGTTTTGGATTCCTTTGCCATATAGTTCCCATTAATGCTCAGTCATGAACTTGTCTTCCTATCATATTGATGAAGGTATAGCTTCTTGCTTTGCTTTACTACGAGGAAGTTATTTCTGCTGTTTCAGGTTTATGTGTCAGCACACGATTAAGGGTCTACCTTCCAGAACCATTTCGCCAGAAGAGTAATGTTCTGGCTCGTGATTAGCAACTGCACAACATAGGCCCGCGTAGCGCCTCCTTAAATGTAATCTATTTCCAGTTATCTAGGAAACCATTGCCTGGAGAACATTCTTGCCTACATTGTTCTGTAAGGAAAACTTGAAGTCATATGAAAGTTATGTCTAGGGATCAAAATGCAGGTCGCAGTATAACAAGTCACCTCCGATAGGTGGCTGTCTCAGATTTTGATGGCATTGCCTCACATATCGGAAGTCATACCATGAGATGGAGCTCTTGAGCCAAAGCTGCTGCGATTTGTTCTTGTATCTATTCAATAATCCAACTACAAATTGGAATTGTAACAGTAGTTAACCTAGCGACTCTGAAGTATACAAAATAGATGAGTTTGGGTTAAATTTGATGTAGAAATTTTCATTACAAGTTTTAAAAACTTGCTTCTACTAGCATATTTTACTGTGTTTTGAAGTTATCTTTTACTGGCAAAGATAATTGACTCTGCATTTTATGCATAAACAAGAAAACAAATGAAGAAAAATAAAGAGAGCCTACTATGGTGGCAACTTATAAAAACTCTAATTATTAACAATGATCAATCATGGTTCTTGATTGATCGTAACATGATTAAAGGATTGGAAAATTACATCTAAAACGTCACCATCGTTGTAAGGTGAAAGCATTTGAAGAACATATTTTAAAAATTGAAAATTTTCACAAATTTGTGGTAAATTGTTGAAAACAAGTGGAACCTATAACTTCTTCCTTTGATTCTATGTAGTCTTCCTCCATGTACATGTGCAATTTTTCTATAGTAACTATTCACAAATTCTAGAACCTTAATCATTTAAACAAAGATTAAAAAGTAATATTTTGATGATGTTTGAAAATTCCACCATTAGAAACCCCTAATAAATAATTTTGAAATAAAACATATCATATTCTCTATTTCAAAACTTCAAGTCCAGTCTTTTCAAAATAAAAAATAAAAAATTCAAGTCCAGTATAAAGCTCAATTAGTTGCTAAAAAGCCCGTAGTCCGTGTGGCCCCCAGGCTGCTAAAACTGAAACCGCCGTCAACAAGAACCTCGAGCAAGAGCCGGTCATTTCCCGACGGCGGCGACGACTGTTCTCCGGCGAGAACTCTCAGAACTCCGATCACATTTCACCATGAAGTTCCAAATAGAAGACGTCACCGTTTACTTCCCCTACGACAACATTTACCCGGAGCAGTAC
>JAULKM010000007.1:1442645-1454781 GCA_032355605.1 Rubia tinctorum
GATTGCGGGACGAGTATAATCAGCCAACAAAAATGGGGGTCTGGCTGACTGGAACGACGACATTGGAGTGGCGAATTCGTGCGCCCGGAATGGGATTGTCTGCTCCTCTGGTTTTGTTGTTTCATTGTAAGTTGTTTTCATCAGTTTTTGTTTTGTTCGTGAATGGATGGATTGGGCGTGTTTGTGATTTCTGAACGAAGTGGACTTTTGTTGGCTCTGTTTTGGAAACCAGTGTTGATTATAAGCTAGGTATTGAGTTCTAATGTTTCGGCTTCGATGTCTTTCAGGAACTTGAAGGATTTATGTCTTGGAGGTAGTATAACTTCTAATATTGGGACCTTGATTCACTTGAAATCTATGTAAGGATACGTTTTAATCTTTTGGTTGGTTGGTGTTAATGTGTTTTCGACTATATTTCCTATTATCAATGTTGGACTATTCTGTTTTTGTAGAGTTTTGTGGAACAACTCATTTTATGGTATCATACCGGAAGGTATTGCGAAGTTTAAGGACTTGGAAGTGTTGGATTTGGGATACAACAACTTGAGTGGACCACTTCCGCCTGATCTTGGCAACAACCTGTCTCTGGCTATCCTGAGAGTGAGTTTGAGGACATCTAAGGTTTGTTGTATCCATGTTCTTTAATTAGTCTAACGTTTTAGTTTGTAAAATGCAGTTTGCTTGATCACAACAGACTTGCTGGCAGTTTTTCTCTCGAACTTGATGAGCTTCAGATGCTCTCTGAAGCTCAAGTGGATGAGAACCAGTTGTTCCCTTGGTATGTTGGCATGACATCATTTCTTGAGCACATTTTTTTTATGGATGTAGACTCGTACTAAATCTAACTATGCTAAGTGTCCCTTGAGCTGCAAATTTGTTGCATTGTGATTTGTACACCGTTGGAAATCTGGGATATAATTTGTTGGCAAGTTGGATATAATTCCTATTGAAAAATATGAACTGTAAAGTGAAATTCTTTCTTGGCCATTTAACCTTTGGCCTGTTGAAGCTGATCTCTTCACTTACTTTCTTTTGTTTTTTACCAAATGCATTTTCTTGTATATTTTTTATACAGAATTGATCTTTTTAAACATCGCTTCCCTGCTATATTGGTTAATTGGATATGTTATACATGTGTTTCAGTTATGCTTCCACGACGCATCTCTTGCTATCAAGCCTGTTTTTGAACGGTTTCAGTCAGTTATTATAACTTCTGGTACTCTCAGTCCCATTGATCTGTATCCTCGTCTTCTCAATTTTAATTCCGTGGGGGAGGTATGTTGATGTTGTGTGTTGCTTCTCACGATTGGTTTTACTAGCTTTATGTGCCTCAAAGTAAAGTTGTATATAAAACTCTGGATTATAATGAGTCCCTTTCTGTCACCTGTATTACAGTGACCAGCTTCCAGTTAGCATAAAATATGATCTGAGGAGTGATCCTGGTGTTGAAAAAAACTATGGGAAGCTTTTGTTGGAGATGGCCTCTATTGTTCCTGATGGAATTGTCTGTTTTTTCGTGAGCTATTCATACATGGACGGGATAGTAAATAGTTGGCATAATGCAGGACTTCTGAAGGTGATACATCACTTGAATATTTCTCCAGAATTTCCAATATAACTATTTTATTTCGTACCCTGAACCTTTCTCTGCCCACCCCTCGCCCATTGCATTCTGTTTCCACTTCATGTTAAATGATAAAATCTTGATACTTTCTTTGCTCTTCTTTCCCTTTCCTTTCCTTTTGTTTATGTTTGTTTGATTACATTTGTTTTGGGCATAACTTTTCAATTTTTCATTAATCTTACCTTCTTTCTGCAGGAAATAATGCAACATAAATTAGTCTTCGTTGAAACACATGATGTAGTTGAAACTACACTAGCTTTGGATAACTATTGAAAGGCTTGTGATTGTGGAAGAGGGGCTGTTTTCTTCTCTGTTGCTAGGTAGGCAGTCCCTACCTTCCACCTTACTTGGTGCTTCAGTTGAATAGAATTCTGCATGATTTTCACAATTCATGGTTTGGTGCAATCATCTTTTGTGCATTCATCTATCGTGCTTACGTGTGTTCAGGAATAATGATTCTTCATTTTTGTACACTTCAGGGATAAAGTGGCAGAAGGCATAGACTTTGACAGGCATTATGGTAGGCTTGTTATCATGTTCGGTGTTCCTTTTCAGTATAAATTGAGTAGGCATCTTCTATGAACTGCTCTTTCAGAATGTATGCGTTTGTTCATTTATTTTCATTAATAGTCTGAACTCACACAGCAAGTTGTCTGATGCTTTCATGTTTTTCACTCTAAATGACCATTTTTCTTCTCTTAACATATACTCTTGTTTTCCACTTCAAAGAGCTAAAGATACTTTTCATTTTTTTCTTGAGACTTGACATCCCTGTAATGGAAATTGCTGAATATTGCTTGCTAGACTGAAGTACTTGCATGATACTTTCCAGATAAAAGAGGGTGATTTTCTCATGTCTGATGCTTTGGTAAATTTGCAATAATCTTGGATCAGGTTAAAAATACATTCATTTGTTAGTATTTGAACTCTTTGGCTATGTGTGCAGAGACAAGCTGCTCAATGTGTTGGCCGAGTTATCCGTTCTAAGGCAGATTATAGGATGATGATATTTGCAAACAAGAAAGTTCTTCTACTTCTTCTGGTTGGTACTCTTCATCGGAAGTTAAAGAATGGCATGAAGGTAAAAGAATGAGTCCACCATTAGTTTCATTATTTCCTTTTGGTTTCTGGAAAATAACCATTGGGAACATACTGAACTCTATTGTTTTTTAATCTAATCATTCTTGTTGCCAAGGCTGTGGTAATATGTTTATTGTTTATGTTAGGGCATCAATTAGTTATCAAATTATCTCATTTTTCTCTCTGTAATTCATGGCATTGGGTCCATATTCTTGATGTAGATTTACCCATCATGTTGTTTTCATAAAATGCAGATCAGAGGAGATCTACATATTTGTTTGATGAGTGATCCTAGAGTTGCAAAAAGTTAGCTTCTTAAGCATATAATCAATGTTGCTCCCAGAGGTATATGCACAACTGGCAAAGGAAGTAGTGGAGTTGGTCTAACTGCAGTTGTTCAGAAAGACCCCGTGACAAATGAGATGGTTCTTGAAGGTGGAACACTGTTAAAAAAATCCCATCCATCATTCATTATTTTCAGTTCACTTTCTATGAGACAAGACTATTGATTGCAATGCCTGATCATCCATATAAGAATACATATCTGGAAAATGTAAATAACATATGCTGATGTAATGATAATCTCTTGCTTGCCAGATAGTTGCCAAAAGTCCAACACTTTCATACTCACAAAAGGCTCATTTATTGAATAATTGCAATAGGTTTTAGCTGACATGGGAATATGCACAATAGATGAGTTTGACAAAATGGACTACTCTGATCGCACAACAATACACGAAGTCATGGAGCAGCAGACTGTGAGCATTGCAAAAGCAGGAAAACAATGCAAGATAAAATATCATTGTAATGTATAAAAAACAATGCAGTTTGATTCATTTTCTTAGGGTATTATTTCGTTTCTTGCGCAATATAGATATGTCATTGATTTTCTATTAATTCATTTTTTTTGTGGATATAATGTGAGTTCAATGCATGCACATTTTATAGATTTGCATTAATATTGTGGAAACTTTTGGATTAGATTTTGCTTCCTTTTATTGCACAAGGGAATGATTTTTGTGCTGTTTAGAATGGATGTAGTGTATGTCTAAGTGGTTGGATTAGTAATTAGGTGTGGGAAAGGGTGCTTGGCTACAACTAAATTGAACAGACTCAAAGCATTGCAGTCTGCTGGTTCACTGATTATAATTATCAACTTTGATATGCATTATTCTACAGTTCTTTTGCTAGGTTATCACTGCCATTGTCATTGTGGTTGATAAAAATGGGAGTGTGTCCATTGACGGTCATACACAGTTAAACTTTTGGAACACTCACAAATCATAGCAACAGAAGGGTGCTCTTATTAATTGATGTAGTTGTTTACCTCTCTTCTATAAAAAAAATTCAACATGACAAACCTTTATCTCTTGTGCAAAATGTTGATGAATGTAAGGTTCTTGGCGAGAAGGCGGGTTATCATTTTTTACCAATTATCCATACATTGCTTCGACTTTGTAATTATATGTTTATTTACACAACTTTTAACAACGTGCTTAAATAAAACTCTCTTTGTTTTACCATTTATGTCTATCTCACAACTTCATTTCTTTCTCATTTATCATCAAATACTTTAGTATTATAATAAAAAAAGTATCATAATATCGTTAATACAATTCGTTATCTAGCCCACCGCGCAACCCGCAGTGTTCCCTCACTAGTTATACTGTAAAAAGCCTGGGATGCGCCAAGTTCTTCCTTGGTCTTGATATTGCTAGCACTTCCCATGCATGTACATCACCCAAACTAAGTATATATGTTTCCGCGACCTTTCATTTGCCAGTTAAATAGCTCATCATAATCATGAACATGGCCCCTATCGAAGACTTATTAGTCGTATGTTGTACTCAAACTTCACTCGATCGCCTTGATATTATTACATAATGCATCAACTCAGCCAAATTGTTCAATCTCTAACTGAGCATCACTGGCAAGAAGAAGCTTTCCATGTAGCCAAATATTGGAAACATTAGCATTCTCATGGCTTGTACTATCTTGATCTGTCCATTACTGATCTCATTGATTTCAGTGATGCCGATTGGTTCACTTGCAAAGATATATGGCATTCTATCACTAGTCATTGTGTACTGCTTGGATCTTTTAAAAATCCAAGGAACAATCCAAGAATTCTAGATTTTCATCCAAGTCTGAATATTTCAACGCTCATTCTCATGCAAAATTGGATGATGTTATCACTAAGTTTATGTATGCTTCTCATTTCCTTCCTCTCCTTCTCAAGAAATGTTTCCGTCCAAGTGTCCATATTTTCCATTTTCTTTACACATACTAACATTCATACAATCTTATTATTTGAAAGTGGTGTGACACTTTTAAGGAAATACTAAAGGAGTACACACACATATATATAAATGGAGCCAAACCCTTTACTTTTTCTATAGCCTCTTCTTCTAAATTTGAAAATGAGTAGGAGTAGCAAAAGAGGGGGCATATATTATTATTAGGGTTAAATGATTTTCTAACCCTAACTTTAGGATGTAAATGCCAATATAACCCTATAAAATTAAAAAGTGCTAAGATAATCCTAACTTTATGATGAATTGTGCCTATATAACTTTCAGGTCATATTCCGGCATTAACTAACAAATTCTCCCGTTGACCAGACCTAAAATGACAAATATACCCTCAACCATTTCAACTTTTTTCCCCATTGTCGCCAACCACCACCACCCAAGCTCCACCTCCACCACCACCACCACCCAAGCTCCACCTCCACCACCACCACCCAAACTTCACCATCCTCGCTGCCAAACTCCACCACCTCTGTCCTCAATCTCCACCAACCTACTGCCTATCCCACCACCCCACCAATATGCACAACTCCCACCGCCAAGCTCCCCACCACCACCTTCCGCCCAACCAACCTTACATCTTCGCCACCTCTTCAGCCTAGCCAGCGCCACCCACCATCCCTGCCACCTCTCCCGCCCAATTGGTTGAGAGAAAACAAATCTCAACAGAATTCGATTGTTACCTAGGGTTTAGAATCCAAGGTGGCAATGAGGAGCATGGCAAGCCGACTGACCCACACCTCTCTCGCCACCACCTCCGTGAACATCATCTTTCGCATCTTCTCCATGACCCACAACTATTCAATTTGTTTCATAAAATCCCTCACAACTAGACGAGTGCCAATCCGTGTAGACCAAACCACCAAACCATGGGCATTGAAGCATATTCTCCAATCAACTTCATTTTCATCAAGATGATTCTTTCATCAAGATGCCTATCAAACCGTGCCAATCCCTGCTAATTCTTTCACCAAGATGTGATCGATTTGTCAAAGGCAGAGCGGAGCAGAGAAGAAGGGGAAAAGAACAGGGATTTGCCTTTCAATTTTTTTTCTTCCATTTTTTTAAATCGAGGGGCAAAATCGTCATTTACTATATAAACTGCAAATTCTAGCGTTGACAATCAGAGTCAATGCCTCTTAGGGTTATATTGGCACATACTTTATTTTGATATTTTATCATTTTACAGAATTATATTGACACTTCTAGGAATATTTTTTGAAGTTGGCAAACAGAATGGAAGAAAGTTGCTTTTATTGAAACTGGTGGGGGAGTGTGATCACTATTTAGTGCGGGTGATGAATGAGCCGTTTTCAGAAAGGGAAACACTAATTCAACAAATTGCGCAACAGCATACGGTGCCCGTGTAAAATTCATATGTTCTTGGGTTCTCACTCTTTTGAAAATGACAGGATAGATGATTATTGTAAACAGAAATTAGATAACACCTGAGTAAATCTGAATATTATTATATAAATAAATATTTTTTAATATAATTTAATTAGGTGATTAAAATATTAATAAATACTGTTTTAGCAAAATAACATTATCGTTATCAGCATTGCATGCATACGGATTTCATAGAATGTAAAAATGATCAAAATTTTGAAAATTTAATTGGTATATCGTGTCATTTCACAGTTTATGATAAAAATATTTATTATTATCATACAATTTTTTACAAAATTTTAAAAATATTTAAATTAGATGATAGTATTTACTAATTAAACTTTGTGCAATTGAGTTATAGCTATCCATTTTCTTCTTCTTCCAATATTTTTTTTAATATATTGTGATTAATTGATAACGTCATACTATTTTTCGACAAAAAAAAGATATTATAGAGAGTCATTTTATTATTAAACATTCTAGTGAAGACCGGATTTTTTTTTCGTGGCCAACAAATATTGTACTCCGTAAAATGTTGGACATATCCGGCAGCACCAGTGGTTGAACCATGCATGGAAAAATATAATGAGGAGCTCATTTATAATGATAAACAAATTATGTATGTTAAATCTATTTTTTTAAAATTTAGGGATATTGTCAGCATTTCATGATTAATTGATTGAATTAGAAATATATAAAATACAAGTTTTAAATTTTGATCCAAAAAGAAATAAATTCATCATCTTAGATAAAAATATATATTCTTAAATTGTCAATATTTTATAATTATTAATTATATAGATTAAAGAAAGTTAAAATTTATGATAATCTAAATTTAATATTAAAATTATAATATAATATACCTTAATGCATATAGTTTTTTTGAGAAAGACAGTCTTTTCATAGGTATATGGAAAGACGGAGTTGAATTATAATTATAGGAAGGTAAACGGTTTTAGTTGCAATATTAAAAAATTACTATGCAACGTATAATAGTTATAAGTTTATGACCCGATTAATGCAGCCCAAAATTTTTATCTTGATTTTTCTAATTTACAATTTAAACCTTAGTTAAGATAGACAGCCTTCGAACTCAATTTTTAATACTAATTTCTAAATATTAGTTAGCAAAAATAAAATAAATTCGTATAAATAGATAAAGTTTTGGGAAAGACCGTCTTTCCATACGCATATGGAAAGATGTAGTTGAATTACAATTATAGAAAGGTAAAACGTTTTAGTTGCGATGTTAAAATTTAGTTTGCAACATGCAGTAGTATAAGTTTATGAGCAATTTAAAAAATTTATCTTGATTTTTAAATTTGTAATTTAAAATTGGGTGTTTGTTTCCATAAATGTTATATTTGAAGAAAGTCACTTACCCAGATCCCTCTAGATACAATTAAGATTTTCTGCGCCACTTTTCATATGCCACAAATGTAACGGTGTCTATTTTATGTATTTGAAATTATAAATTATAATTTTGTTTTTGTTTTTTTAAAATCATTTTAAGTAGCTTGGTAAGCAGTGAGCTGATTATTCATTTTCATTCTTTCCATAAAAATATTTAATGTAAAAAATATAGTTTTTAAAATTTAGTATGTAATTTAACAAATGCAGTGTATAAGTAAAAAAATACAGTGTAATGTCCATGAGTTTATAGACAGGTCACCTGTCAGGGAACCCACTCAATTTCTTTTATATACCTCCATTTTCATATCAAACATAACCGTTGATAACAAAATTAAATAATATTCTTGAGTGTTATGCAATGATAATTCTAAAGATAAAATGTACAATTTACACTAACTTTTTTCTTATTTATTAAAAGTTTAATGAATCAATTGTTTAATTATATTTTTTATATTGAAAAATGATGATGAAGAGAGAAGATGTGTGTGTTTCTTTTCAAATAAAAAAAAAGGTGGATAGATGTGATTATTGTTCACAAGATTTTGCGTTGATTTTCTAGCGAGGAGTGGGGAATTTGGTTGGTAGTGCATGATTATTGGGTTGTTGTTTGATGGGGTACTTTTTAATATTTATTTTTGAGGTAGCCGAAAGTTTTTAGGCTCCGTTTGGAATGGATGAATCTGTACATGCGGAGACGGAGTAAAGTACTCCCTCCGGTCTTTTTATATTGGCACTGTTTGACCGCAATATTTTCATACCATGTTTGACCGTCGATAACTTTTGTTATATATAATATTAGACATCATGTGAGATGTCTTTGGATTATCTGTAACG
This sequence comes from Rubia tinctorum, assembly GCA_032355605.1. NCBI lineage: Eukaryota > Viridiplantae > Streptophyta > Magnoliopsida > Gentianales > Rubiaceae > Rubia > Rubia tinctorum. The sequence goes on from JAULKM010000007.1 coordinate 1,451,295, forward strand.
TGTAATTTCTTAAAAGTAAAATTTTATCATTTGTTATTAGACAAAACTAAAGTTATCGGTGGTCAAACATGCCTTCAGAAAATGTCAAAAAAATGGTGCCAATATAAAAAAATCGGAGGGAGTACTAAGTATTTATTTTTCTTCACATGTGGTCTTGTTCTCCCTGTCCTTTCAAAATCTTTCCTCTCAGTTTCAAAATTTTAAATTGAAATTGACCCGTGACAAAATGAATAAAGCTTGAGATTACGGTTACTACTTTCATTTCATTCTTGGCAGTATAAATTTCTATGTTATCTGTTGAGAAATTGAAATATATGTTGAAGATTAAGTGATAGTGTAAAAAAAATTAATAAATGATTGAGAATGATTCCCTTTTCCCAAACACCACCATATAATATAAATCATTTGCTTTCTATGGTTTGGTATGGTGGTGTTGTCAACCGGGGATGTTAAACTTATTTTGACTAATCTAAACTCAAGTTGTCTAAAAATAATATATTATTATTATAATATGTTACTGATTTTAATTCTTTACTATATATAATAATCATAACTTGTTAAAATATATAATTTCTAAAGATATATTCAAAACTATAAATATTTCACTGTATTATATCTATATATCACTAAAGAAAATCCAAAGAAACACATAATCTAAAATAACAAAATGTTCGGATTTGTTTATACAATGATAGAATACTTTTGATAGAAATATATATACATATGATTTATTTATTTATATATAAAAAGTCTTGTTTCATACTGACTAACTGTTAAATGAAAATATTTTATAATTAGTGAGACTAATAAGGTCAGTTGATTTTTACTTTTATTTATTGTAATGAGATACATATAATTATGATAGCCTTTTATAATGAAGTTCAACATATAAATAATTACGAGTGAAGTGCACATATAATCCTACATAATTCACTAGATAATTGAAAGTGCACATATAATTCTGTGATAATTGAAAGTGCAAATATAACACTAGATAATTAGTTTATGTGCAAATATAACTTTTTTCGACAGTTTGAGGCCGGATTATGATGAAAAGACCAATTTACCTCTTTGTAAAACAAATACAAAAAGCAGTGAAATGACATTCATACCCCTGAAGTCGAAATCTTCTTCCTTCATTTTTTCTTATCTTCCTCTTCTCTATTCTTTTCTTCTCCCGCGGCTTTTTTTCTTCATCTTCTCTCTTCTTTTCTTATCCCGCAGTTTCTTCATTTCCTTCATTTTCTCTTATTCTTTGCCATTTGACACCACCGGGTCCAAGTCTAGGTCCAGGTCCACCCGCAGCATGACAGCTACACCGACAACGTCCTTAGGGCCCCACAGAGGAGCAAATGTGACACACTGCTTGCCGTCGCCGGTCTCACTTTGGCTGGGTTCATGTCGTCCGAGGCCTTTGCGCTCATTGGGCTTTCTTCTCTCTCCTGGTTCTCAACAACTTTGGGGAAAAGCTTTCGGATTCTATCGACTACGTCAGGCAGCGCCTCCAGGATACGGTTGAGAGTTTGGCCCATCAGGATGCCAGGCGAACGAATTTGCGGAGGGATGTTAGATCTAAACGCCAGACAAACACCGATGTCGGAGAAGAACGCCGGAGGGACCAAATTTGCAGAGTCTCGATAAAAAGGAGATGCTTGAAAAAGGGAATTTTCATGAAAATGGTCATGCCAGTTGGAAAATTGGAATTTGCCGGTTGGAGAACTGAAATTTGCTAGTCGGTAAAAAAGAGATGCCGATTGGAGAATTGGAATTTGCCAGAAAAAGGTCATGCGGAGGGGGGGGGAGGGGTGGTCTTGCGGCAGAGGTGATGGATAAGTGGCAGTGGTGGAAGAACAGCTCCAGGACTAAGGGTATTTTGGTCAGTCAATGATAAAAAATAACAGGTCAATGCCGGAATATAGTGTTTAGGGTTATACTTGCATTTAAGTAGTTAGGGTTGTTTTTGCACTAAAATTTATCTCAGGGTTATATCTGTACTTTCTTAAGTATATAGGATTATACTTGTATATCTCCCAATAATTACTTTTTAAATAATTTGAATGAAATACTATAAAAATAATTAATTTTTATTGTATTCTATATTTAATGGTTTCTAACTAAATTAATTATTTCACTTCATAACTCATATAATTTTCTTTTGATGTTAAATTTTAAAATTTTAAAATTTTAAAAAAAACTAAATCTCAATATTTTAATTAATAATATTGTGCAACCCTGGTACTCCACTGATTACTGTAAGGAAGTGTGTCATATTTTAAAAAAAACTACCTCATTCTGTCCACTAAAATTGATACATTTTCCTTAATTAGATTATTTTATTCCTAATGTCCCTCTTACATATTTTCTATATCTAGGAGGACAATAATGTAAATGTTCTATTTTATCCTTTCTCTTTATGATTTATTATACCATTCACGTTACAACTTGCTATTCTAAACAACCATATTAATGTGTTTTTGCAAAAAGTTGATATCAAAAGCAAAAATTATAAAAATATGTGACTTTTGTTGGGTGTCTTTTAGAGGGCCGAAGGAAGTATGAAAATAAAAAGTGTGCCAAATTTTAAAAAATAAATATAATATTTGGACTTTATTAAATCACGACTTTCTTTATTTTCCAAAAAAAAATCGTAATAGATTAGGAAAAAGCAAAGACAAGATTGAGAAACAAAGGAGGGAAGGAAAACATTTCTTTCCAAGAATTACTTTTCAATTTAAAATTTATAAATGTAAAGGAAAACTTTTTAAAATATCGCCTTTCCATGAACATATGTAAATACGGGTTTGAATTAGAATTATACAAAGGTAAAAGATTATAATTACAATATCAAAAATTTATTATGCAACATGCAATAGTTATAAGTTATTAAAAATTTATTATGCAATGTGCATTAGTTATAAGCTTATGACCCGATTAATGCAATTAAAATTTTTTATCTTGATTTATTTTAATTTAAAATTTAAACATTGATACTTCCTTAACTTATGGAAAGACCGTCTTTCAAGAGACGAACTCAATTGTAAAATAATTATTTTTTGAATTTAAACAAGATTGAAAAATAAATGATGAATCTAATATAAAAATACTTGTTGGAACAAATATTTTTCTTTCCTAGTTTTAAAGTAAATTGTATATTTCACCATAAATCAATTGCACATTTAAAATAATAATATTTAAATAAATTCATTTTTCTCTTGAATTAGTTATTCATCTATTATATACTCCCTATATCTCACAATGATCTTGCTAATTTGATTTTTAGAGTCAACTAGTTCAATTTTTAACTACTAATAATTTTTTTATGATTGTAAAAAAATTTGAAAAAATATTAGTTAAAAAGTATATTCTATGATGAAGCCAAAACCATATCACATGCTAATAATCTTAAATAATTATATTAAGAGAATTTAATGGTTGAAGTTGGTTCAGTGTTACCCTAAAAGTCAAATTAGGAAGATCATTGTGGGAC
>JAULKM010000007.1:1466223-1488491 GCA_032355605.1 Rubia tinctorum
TTTATATTTTCACATTCAAATACATATTATTACTTGTTTTAACTTTTAAAATACAATATTTAAATTTTATAAAAATTATAACATTTAAAGTAAAATGCACCATGAACTGTTGACGCAGTCGAAATATCAAAACAGATCCGCAAATACGAATATTAGAAGAACAATCAAGGGTTGCAAGCACAAACCCTAAATTTTGGTTATGGGGTCCACCAGAGAGAAAATATTCCTGAAAAATATTATTATAAAAGATAAAATCTAAGAATAATACAAGAGGTCCTTAAATGCTATAATGAAACCCTTGAATGATAAAAAAAAAGAAATTCAGAATTAAATCTGAAATAAAACAGAAATCAGAAATCATAGAAAAACAATAAATTGCCGTTTTGATGCCTTAAATGATCTCAAAGGGCCAAAAAAGAACCCGCGTCACCACCTTGCAGTGATTATTGATCTACTCGTCAAGACGATTCCAACGGCACCGAACTTGTCTGATTCTGACTCCGAACGTAAAAGTTATGCTCGAAATCATACGAAACTTTACGGCAATCCATCACTTTTTCAATTTTTGCCGCCATTCACCCTGCAACAACTGTACATGAAGTTATGAAAAAATTGTCTTTTTCTCTTACCCAATACTAAAATAGTTTGAAATATGAATTGTTCTTTCATATGTCGTTGAGCACAAAAAACCCCGCCAATACAGTACAAGAAGCCGACTCCATCACGACCGGACAAATCGAGACGGCTAAAAATTAAACCACCAAAACGCCAAACATAAAACAATACAAATAAGCCAAACCGAAATTGAGCCGAACAAACCAACACATCTGTAATTAATGGCAGCTCCAATAATTCCCCAAATTTCCACAACAATATTGTTCACCATTCTCGGACTCTACGTATGGAGTTTTCTTTCTCCGATGAACGGCGCTCCGAACACCGAAGTCAAAAGCGTCTTCTGCAACAGCGGCGTGTTTTCCGGCGGCGATCCATTTCAAATTAGTCTGTCGTACGTTCTGGCGGATTTGGTGGCGGCGACGCCGTCCGGTAGCGGCTACAGTCACCGGAACATTTCGCCGTATCCCAACGCGTTCGCTTACAGTCAGGCGAACTGCGACCGGAATCTGACCGGCTCCGATTGCAGCGACTGCCTCGTTGCGGCTAAAACGGCGACGCTTAGTACCTGCGCTAGCCGGATTGGAGGCCGCTCCGTTCTCGTTGACTGCTCAATGAGGTACGAGCAGTATCCTTTCTCAGATTGATTACATCGATAGCCTCCTCATCAACTGTGGTGTCGAACTGAATATATTTCGAGGGCGAGAAATATCGTCTTTTGCTTTGATTAGATGAATTACACCACATTATCACATGGTGAAGTTTTCATCGTGGATTAGTTGCTGTTTCTTAAATTTGTAGCGTGACTAATTACGTTGTTCATCTCGAATACTTGAGATTTTATGTAAACCCAGGCACATAAAATGTGATTTGGTTGGAATGTTCTCATATTGAATATTGATGAGTCACTCGATCAATCATTCGTATCACGAACAGTCCGACTTTCACTTATTTCTTTCGATTTTCATCTAAGTTGAGTGAGACGGATTTTTTGTTGGTGATACCATGATAATTTATCCATGTATTTGACAATTTCGACCTATCTGAACGGGTGCCACAAATCACTCCTCATCCTCAGATTAGGTAAATTGTAAGGGAAGTCGTGTTAGATTGCACAATTTTCATCCCGACTCCGTGCAAACTTGTCTTTTAAAAGGTTTAATTAGTGAGTAAATATTGTACGTCTTTATTTATGTTACAGGAAAGTATGGAAAATTTTGTATACAAAGACTTCAGTGAGATGCTCTCACTCATTCTTATAGTGAGATGGAGGATTTAAGTACAGTTATTTAAAGATGAGAAATAACATGAGATACTTTATGTAAATTTTAAAACCTTACTTGTTACTTTGTCTCACCATAACTTATGGTGAGATGGTCTCATACGAGTCTTTCTCAATTTTTTATGTGAAGGAATTAGCATGCAGGGGGTGATGGACCTGTAAAGTTTTGATATGTGATAAGTCGATGAATAAAAAAATGCATATAAGTAAATTCTGACCCTTACCATGTGTCGGAATTTTACTTCTCTCACCCCAACACTCAATTTCACAATTTCAACGTGTTGCTACAACGAACTCAAAGTATCTGAACTAGTGGAAAACCCTTCACTAAAGGCAACAGTCAAAAGGTTCATTCAATTTTTTTAGGAATCACCTTTAAAGTGAGGTTCCGAGTTCGTAATTCCTTAGTTTCGGCTCTCCTCCATTTAAAGGCCTTTAATGGGCTTTCTTTGTTGGATTATTTAGTCCAACTATATAAAGTTTTTGTTGGATTAAGGTTTAGCCCTCGTTATTTCCTTAGCCCCACCCCACACATTTCTTTCTTGTCGCCGCTGTAGTTCATTTTTTTCGTCTCCATTATTTGTCGACCTCCTCTTCATCCCACTTCTCTATCTCCACCTGCTTCCCACCGTACACAACCACTGTACGTCTCCTTGCCTCACCGCCTCTCCGCCAATGCCTCGGCCTGTCAAAAACGTCCCCTCAACTCCACCTCATCCCCATTTTACGTTGCCTCAGCTCTGTCTCATTTTGTAAATAATGCCACCTAAACTCCGCCTCCATCGGTAAGGATATAAAATTTGCAGATTGGAAGGAATTTGAAGTTGAGGTTGCTTTGGTTGAGTTCTTTTTACGATTTTCAATTCAAGTTTCGAATTCGGAACTGAATTAGGATCTCATTAATCATGTACAAAAAGCATTTGAAAAGTGCCTTATGTAGTATGACATAACCACCTTAAATAGATCTGTAGTGCGGTTACAAGAAAGTATATGCAAGCCTTGTGAATGCAATACAACATTTTGACACGAAAAACAACATTTAATTTCACATTGCAAGCTCATGAATCACTTGTTATGGCACTCTCAATAAACTATATATACGCTCCATTCGGATCACTAAAGGAGTCCACTATATCGATTTAATCTATTTATTCCCCATAGTTCTCTCTAGTCAAGTGGTCCTCATTTATAACGCAAATCGGTCATTGATTGTAATATAAACTTATAACACTGGTAAACACGTGTTTAACAAAACGAAATATGACAAATGTGTATGAATTACAAAAGGAATTATCTAACTCCTTATGTTCTATTTCAAACTACACACTTTGACTTTCATCAGTTGATTAAATAATCAAAACTTGTGAAAAGGTTATATTTTGAAAATATATATTATAATGAATCTAATAGCGTATCTTGAAATAGTATTTATAGTTATACACCAATTAGTTAAGAAATTTTAACTGAATAAATAGTTAAATTGCAGTTTGAAATGTGACGGAGGGAGTACTTGCAAATTAATGTGTTGCAATTTTACTAGAGCCTCTACGGGCATTCTATAGTTCTCTAAGAACTCTATTTGACGCCATACACATTTAGTTTTGTATAGTTAAAATTATAAAAGTTCAATATTTTGAAAAATAAATTATAACGATTTAAAAGTTTTATACTAGTATATTATAAAATTTACTATCAAAGTTAATCAGTTATATATTTTTTTATAAAAATTATGAAATTGACATTTTAAAAAGTAGGGACGGGATCAGTAATTATTAAGCTTAAATGTTAAGTATCCGATAAATTTGCAACGCTCATATTTGATAATATAGATAATCAACTCCGAAAATACAATGATGCATTAATAACTGCATGCATGCATGCATGCAATGTCAGAAATCTCCAGCTTATACAGTACTTATATTCCTGGTCATTGGAATAGTGCGTAAACCTCCGTTTATACCATACCATATTTATACTTGTAATATATTGTTTTCCCTTCTTCCAAATGCAGAAGGAGAAATTAAAATAATTAGCATGCTTTTCTAAAAATTAATTTATATTATTCATAGTTGGTTTATATATAATATATACGGAGTGGAAGTCATCATCATGAATATTCGAACCGAGATCCAAATTCCTTCAGACATCCATGGTTTTGGTCCGAAAATAAGCTACTTCTCCCAATTGTTCTACTCTTTCAGCTAATACTCCGATCTTGTCGGCGATCTCGATTAGTAGAAACACCAAGCTTGAGATTCCCAAGTTACTAATTTCATCCTCGTCATCGGCTCCGGCTAGTTCTTTGGTTTTCATGCCGGAATTTATCCGGCCAAGTTCTAGCTTTATGGTATGGAGCTTTGGTAGTATCATGGCCTTTGCCCGGCAAATCTTCATCCTTAGCACGCTCTCCCCGAGTTCCGACAAGATCCATGATGTCGATAGCCCCACGATTTCGCATGATTCTCTAATCCCGTCTCTCATACATGGCGTTGGCTACGGAAATACAATAATTTTAGCTTAAAATCACATTTTCATTAGAACTATAATTTTTTTTAACAAATTACTTTTGTGTCTTATTTGATTTTCATGATTTTGTGTATGTAAATTAACCTATTGAAAGTGGTAAATGTAATTAATTACCTGTCTTGATGATTGTATACACACTTTGAGGGAAAGAATTAGGGCAGAAAGCTCTCTTAGGACCTCTCCAATTTCGAGATATTTATCCCAAGGATAAGAAAGGCCAAATTTTCCATGCCAAGGTTCCCATTTTGCAAAATTTGCCTGAAAAATATACGCAGGTAATGAGAATGACAAAGGAAAATTCGCGAAATATTGTTTTCTCTTCAATTCATTGCATTGTCGGTTAAATTTTTTCGTCCAACAACAAAATTTGGGGAAAAATCGCGAAATTTTGATGAAAAAAAATTTGTTTTTAGTACCAGCAATTCGTCGTTGGATTTGGAATGGAGCACTGCCTTGCAGCCACTGACATTGGCTTTTTTCGGAGTATTTTCTTCTTGTGGAATTGTAAAGTACTCATCCAAACATTCTGCAATTAGAATTGGTTAGAATCATAATATAACAGAACCAGTGGGGAATTATGCAACATTTGCAGAAATCCAAGTACCTGGAATGCAAGAAGCAAGCTTTTCAAACTTGGAAGCTGTGGATTCATGGAGTTGATCACTAGCCCAAATGGGGAACACCAGCAAACTGGTGAAGATGCACACAGCGAATCCCATGCCAATCGTGGAAAGGCGCTGTTTGGCTACCCGCAGAACCCTATCCGCCCTTAAACCGGAAACTGCCACCAGGCTGAAGGTCAGAATGAAGATCATGACTCCATAATCATATCTCTTTTTGATTTTAGGAATCGACCTCGTATATGTTGCTCCAGCTCCTGCAATAAAATTTTAAAAATGTTATTTTTCATAAAAAAATCAATTTTTCTGTTAAGGAAATGATCTTATAATAATTTGTACCTATGATGAAGACTGTTGTACCAACAACAATGGTTTTTCCGGTTCCTCCAACTTCGTCGCCTAAAATCGCAGCCAGACATCCCAATCCACCGCCTAGCATAGTACCAATTGCGCGGTTTATTCCTTTGCTTAATGTAGCACCTGATGATTATACATCAGTATCCGATACAAGACTTTTATTTCAGAATGAGCGGTTAGTAGGTGAACTAAAATCTACTAACCTGCTGTGAACTCAAAGATTACCACGACGGTCATGATAGCCCACATCGCGTTTTCTCCAACGCCATCAAAAAGAGGATCGAGCATGTACAAGAGGGAGACCAAAACCAAGGCAAACCCTACCTTGATACCATGTATTAGTCGATTACTAGGTTTATAACCCTGGATTCTCTTCTTAATAGAAGAAATTACATTGAAAATCGTAGAAAAGAATTTTCCATTGCTCTCCAGGCTATCCGGAGAACTCTTGTTTCCATTTGAAGAAGGTGACATTTTGATTGATATTGTTGAACTCAATCTTGCCGTTTCTGTCTTTCTCTTGTGTTTTTGGGTGAAATTTTAAGCTACTTGATGATTTAATAGAGTGATGAAAATGTAGGAATATATATAGGGAGGAAAAAAAGTTGATGAGATACGAATTAGTGATTATTTACCAATGTGAAATGTGGACCCCGGTGCCTTATGTTGGTTATTGGGTCATGTGATTTAGTACGAAGTTTGGTAAAAATATTTAAGGCAAGCTTTAAGGTTCTAAACTAATACGTATTTGAAACGTTACAAATTTTGCAATTAGTACTATGATTACATGTAATAAGCTAGTTATAAGTTGCAATTAATAAAAACATTTAGTGAGTGACTCACAAGGAAGTGGAACACGCTTCCCATACGCACTAATCAACAAAATGGACAATTTTCATTAGTGCGCTCTCATATTGCAATGGAAATAATAATTAAGTTACGTGGTGATTAATCTTTTTCATAATTAATTAAGGCGCCACAAGTAATCTGAGTGAAACCACCATTTATAGTTGCATTCCCACTAATGATTTTCTGTCCTTCCTTTGAGCCAAAATTATCGGGAGATGAGAGTTGAAGATACCCCAAAGGGTTTAATCGTCAATTCTCATCTGAATGAAAATTGAAATGGATTTTGTTGTAGTTAGTTTGGGTAGTGACAAGTGTTTGATTTCTAACAACACAAAAGTCGGACAACAGAAATTTAAAATGAGAACGAGGTAAATCGTAAGTGAAAATATCTGCAAGTTGAAGGTCATACGTCACATGATAGACATTGAGCTTGCTGAAGGTCACCAAGAACAAAATGATAATCAATACTATAAAACTGTATAGGAATTTTGTAAAATTGACTTTTAAATAATTAAAATAATAATCAAATAGAACCTTACTGGGTTCATGAACATGGGAAATAGGTGAACGATGACTTTTGCCAAGTTGACAAAACTCACAAATACTTTTTAAACTATTATGAGAAATGAGTAATTGAAAACGATAAATAAGACGCCTAAGAGAATACTCGTGAGGATGGTTGTGACGTTCATGCCAGGTTTGGAGGTTAGTTTTGGCACCAAGAAAAACACACGAAAGAGCGAAAGCAAAAGTAGTGGGTGGATGGAGACAGTAAATATGAGTGTTCAATCGGTCGGTTAGTCGGTTTCGGTTTCGGTTTCTATCGGTTTTAAAATTTTATAAGGAACCGAATAATCGACGGATAATGTTGTAGGTTTTATCAGTTCGGTTAGTATCGGTTTTGGTTGATGTGTCGGTTATTACCTGAAATTTTGGTTTTACCTTTTATCTTAACTATTAGCCCTATGTTCCAACGTAGCGTATCTAACCAAGTATGTAAAGTAAATAACGAACGAGACACACAAATTAGTTACGCAATTCGGTGAAATCCACCTACATTTGCGGGGCTTGACCCATTTCAGAATAAATCCACTAATCAGAAAGATACAGTACAAAGTACACCATACAACTATACTTATCTTCACTAATTACAACGTGTGGATTTTGCAAACTCTCATTGCTACCGATCCGCTTTGATCAGACTTCCTCTGACCTCGAAACTCGTCGACGCTGGATCTCCTCCTCTTGATAAATTAAGGTATAAGACTCCGAAGTTGATCAACAAGTCACGTATGTTGGAACATATGAAAACTGGTTCTTGCAAGGCTCTTCGGAAAGATAGAAATCTGAATGCAGATTTACTTAATTGAATGTCCAATATATATACTCCCAAGATCATATCGGAATACTCCGTAATTATCTCTATAATATTCCTATTCCTTATCTGCTCCTGAACCATATTCAAATCCCATATATGAAGGGATTTTCCTTATCTCAATTATCCCATAGTATTCCATAAATCCAATTCCATAATTATAGGGATTTTCCATGAATCCATTATACTTCATACACGTCTGATTCAAATATTGCATAATCTCAATAATTCCATAAATTTATATCACGCAATATTCTAATGCTCAAATCCTGATTCTTTTCGTATGTTCCAACATGGAACGTTTTTCTTTTTCAACATTCGTTCACAAATTGCCAACTCGATAATCAATGAAGTCCACGTGACTTTACATTATTGGTTACCATATATAATTTATTTAAAATTATAAATATAAATCCATATTAATATCGATTAGTAGTTAGAACCACAAAACTTTGAATAAAAGGTAAAAAATTTAGGAATTGAATAATTGTGTTGCAAATATCATTTAGTTGAATAATTTTTTGAATTAATATTAAAATTGAATCCTATCGATAATTATTAGTGTTGGGCACAATTATAAGCTACATTGACTTTTGTTTGCGTAATTATTTGCTTTGGGCATAATTATGATTTAAAGATATATGGGCTAATAATATAGAGTTTAAAATAAGTTAATTTGAGTTAGAAATTTAAAGTTTTCTTATTGGGTTTGTGATCTAGGCCTAAAGTTTAATGAATTGATTTTTGGGGTTGAAATTAATTAATATGCTATAAAATCTCTTACCGATTATCCGGTTAGACTGATTATCAAATAATAAAACTGATAAAGTAACTGATTAACCGACATAACCGGATAACTGTAACCGATATTAACCAGTTAATTTACCAAATTAAATACAGGTTCAGTTTTGACCAATTTTTTTTTTGAACAGCCCTAACGATAAAGGTCATTCTCAGCGGTTCTGGTTAGGAGCGTCCGACCTTGCAGATCTTTAACAAGACAATGATTTGGGAAAAAATAACGCATAAGATTATTATTAGAAGTGAGTTGAGAAACACTTAACGGATTTTTACAAATATCAGGAACAAATAAAATATTATGTAAATGAATGGGTTTGTTCGAGGATGGAAAAATAGATGAGCCCAAATGAGTAACAGAAAGAGACGTACCATTACCAACTTGTAAGCTTTCATTTCCAGTGTAATCCAGAATGAACATAAAGGGTGTCAAAGTCTGAGGTGACATGATTTGTAGCACAAGAGTTGAAGAACCAAGGAGGATCGTGAAGTGCAGATGGCGGAGCGCCGATGGAGGCGGTATAGGCCTGGGGTGCGACCGACTACTGATTGCGGCCTCGTCCACGTCCGGCAGTGCAAGGAGGTCGTTGGAGAATGTCCAAAAACTACATAACATTCAGGCGCTTCCAGCAATTAAGGGCCTCATGACCTTAGCGACGACAGATCTGGGAGGATTGCCGAGCAGAAGAGTTATCGATAGCCAAACTTGGGTTGCATACAACAACGTTTGCGGCAAAGCCCAGGATTATCGCATGAAATTCCTGAATCTGAGCTTCTTCCTGAAGTAACATGGCAACAGGGCCGGTCTAAACTATTTTGAGGCCCAATGCGAACATTTAATTTTGGCCTTTTGCAAAAAGAAATGAAAATTTATAAAGAAACTATCGATATAAAGAAAATATATCGATGCAAAATTTAATTTTGAATTAATACAATCATAAATGTTTTTTTACAGTAAGAACAAGTTAAGTTGGTGTGATGCAATAAATTAATTCAACGAAAATTATGAAATTTTAGCCTCTGTACATCAATATAACTTTTACTCCCCCTATCCTCTATTAATCTTTCCATTTTAACTTTTTAAGTCAAAAGTGTGTCACTTTGATCATAAATTTATATTTATATATAAATTAGATCAATATCACACAAGATTTTGTTAGATTCACCGTAATAAGTACTTTATAAATATTATTTTTCGTAACTTTAATTGTTTATATTTAAAAATAATAACAGTTATACTTGTGTGTTTTTAACTTCAAAAAATCAAAGTGGGAAGTTTATAAAGAGAAACAAAAAGTATAGTATTAAAAGAGCACATATGTTTTGAAGTTAAAAGCTCATTAGATAATGCTAAACTGTATCTAAAACTGAAAACGATAAAAGTTGTGTTAAAAATTTTGAACAAAGAAATTTTTGGTAACATTGATGCTAATATCATTATCAAGGCTGAGGAAGATCTCAAACCCCAGAAGATAAAATACCAAAACCTAAACAATGAAATTGAGCTTATCAATCTGGAAAAAATAATCAAAAGCCATTCTTCAAATTTCAATATTTCATTACATATTTTCCATTTTCATATTTTTCGACAAACACTCCAAACAAACATAAACGATCCTAAAATGAAAAGTTCCTTAAAACTTCCAAGTTCAATTTTGAAATATTTGCTAAAAAGGCCCTGCTTGAAGTATCACATGTTACTAAACTGAAAGTAACCTTTCATTGCCTTTTTAATTTGGTCTAAAATCTAACTCAAAATTTTAATAGAGAATTTAAATGTTGTGATTGGGCCAGCCCAATTTTAATTCATTTAAAATAAATTTTAAATTCTTCATAAAGGTCGTAAATTAAACTTCTTCTTTACTTATTTTTTAGTTTAAATCTTGGAAAGAATACAAAAATAGGTCAGCCTAACTAGTGTAAAAGCCCAGCTCTTAATATTAAGGAGGAAAAAACAAAAACAAATATATATATATAGGGCTAAAATTAAAAAATTGGGCTCCCTTAATTTCTTGGCATGCGCCCGCACTGCCCGCGCTACCCTTGGGCCGACCCTGCATGCCAAGAAGTTGATTTGATGAGACACTATCTGAGCGAATGTTGAAGGCAGTGCAAAATGCCGCATAAGGAGCATAAAGACATTCGAGAACACACTCGATGAATTCATCGTCAGAGACAAAGTGAAAACATTCTGCAAGTGAATCAGAGAGGGCACACTTCTTCTCCACATATTCAAGGATGAAGAGAGACCCCTTCGGAAAAGTTTGAAATTGGTGCTTTAAATGCATCAAATTGGCGCGAGTTTGCGCATAAAACATCTGCTCCAAAATAGGCCATGCGTTGGAGGTAGAGAATGCACGAACGACATGAGCAAGCAGTGAAGATAAAATTGTTGATTGAATCCAGAGTAGCATCAAGCGATCTTTCTTCCTCCAAGTAACAAATTTTAGATTGACCTTTGGCGGAGATGGTGGCTAGGATGAGTCTGAAGCTGCTTCAATAAATTCATTTGGGGCCGATCCCGGAAAAACAAACGAATCAAGATCATAAGCGACAAGAGCGGATTTGACTGAATGATGCCATAGTGAATAATTATTGCGATCAAAACGCAATTGAAGAGTAGGGAGTTTGATGTTGGGGGGTTCATCAGAGGTTGTAGCGATGAGAGGACCAAAATTATCATAAAACATATCATCAAAACCCATGTCGGAAAAATAGGGAGAGAGACGTCGGCCGGTCGGAAATTATGGTTTGTATGGCAGAAATTTGTAGGGTTTAGGTTAGGATTTTCGAAAAATATGAGAGGGGATCGGGGTTAGGTTGATACCATGTAAAATGATATAGGGATTGTAAAAATGACTTGTATTCATTTAAGATATCAACAGTATTTATACAAGAGACTGTTTAGAGAATAAGCAAAACTATGGTGATCTAATCATATAAAACTTGGGATTTCTATAAATACATATTATATTCTAATAAATACCAACATATTAAGCTCTATAGCGAAACAAGATTCTAAGTAGGGATGGCAATGGGGCGGTATCTCCATACCCATGCCCACATAAAATTTTAATACTCATACGCGCCCCATTACCCATAGCGGGCACAACATTAAAATTCACCCCCGCTCCATTGGGTATTATCAAAAATCCACCCCACCCCCATTTATATCTCCGAAAACACCTAAATTTTACTTTAAAATTAATAATTTAATATTAAAATTTAATAATATTTACATAAAAATATTATGAGTAAAACATGTTCATTATTAAAATTTAATAATATTTACATAAAAATATTATGAGTAAAACATGTTCATTATGGATAAATAATAGTTTAATATATAATAAATTAGTGTGTACATAGCGGGTATAGTTAGGCCAGGCGGGGCGGGGCGGGGCAGGGCAGGTATGAACTAATATCCATGTCCGACCCACTACTCATGACCGGTATCAATTCTCATACACATACCCGACATATCCCCATGAAAACTACATCCATACCAGCCTCATTGGGACGGATGTGGGGTAGACATCCATCAAAACCCGCCCTACTGTCATTCCTAATTCTAAGCAAAGAATAGAAGATTGGTGTTATCACACATAAATAAGGAAGTGTAGAAGGCTATATTCGAAGATATAGGAGAACTAGGGCATATATATATAACTTTAGAATATGTTTACAATATTAACTATTAGTGTACCACATCGGTGGTTAACAGAGATGCGACTCAATATATGAAATCATGGGTCACCCCTACATAGTGTCAATTGGTTTTATGATATGAGTTAGTGATTTTAATATGATATCATAGCTCACGGGTTCGTGGCCTCTTTATATCCACGTTTGCGCGATGATTAAAATCATTGCACGTGAGGGGACATGGTACGTAGTGTTCCATATAAGGGATTGACAGAGTTACGACTCACTACATAAAATCATGTGTCACATCTAAATAGAACCTTATAAAAGCTAATAATTCTAATAGTAACTTTACTTATCCACACTATCATATTTCATTCAATACCATAATTAATTGAATATTTAATATGGACTCTTTTCATCGTAATGGCCTCATTATATATAATTGTAATTGTATAAACCCATCTTTAGTAATCTCATCCCAATTGTTTTTGCACTTTTACTTTTTAACATTATTCTCAATCAAAATTTGATCGTATATTTATATAGATACATGAACAATAATATTATCTTAGGTGATATTGTATAATTCGTTGTAACAAGTACTTCCAAATATCAAGTTTTTATTTGCCATTATTAAACAAATATAAAGATATTAGCGGTCAAATGTATTTTTTAAATAACGTAATAATGATTACCGTACAAAACCAACTGGGAGAGAGGGAGTAGCCAATAAATCTAAAATGCAAAAGGAGTCAAGGAAGTGTCAATCAATTTTGTATTGGGACATTATCTACAAAATAGCCCTAATAAATGAATTGTCCAAGAATATAGAGAAGCAATGTAAAGGCGTGATTTGACTGATTGATATACTAACAAATGCTAAGCGTTAGGAATCCATAAATCTTTTGGATCTGCTTGGTGTATTGGTACATGATAAAGGCCGACATTACCGGCCATTATCTGTCTATCCATCTTTCCGATCATGTATAATCTCTTAGTTTCAGTTCCGATCAGGTACATTATCTGCATTGTGGTTTGAGATGACTCAGAATGCATAAACATCACGTGACTTTGTCCTATAAGCTTATCTATGGTGTTTCCACATTTTCGTTTCATTCATCATGTAATTTATGATATGTCCGGTCATGGAAGTCCCGGCAAATGATGCATTTGACAGGACTTATAAAATACTTTATAATATAAAAAAGAAAATAAAAAATAGAAGGGAAAATGACTATTTTACTCCTAAAAATATGCTTTGACCAGACTTGGTGGTCTAATATGACGGGAGGGTCATAATTCAGTTGTTTTGTAAGTTTAGTGGCCAAAATGTTCGAAAAAAAGATGAGGGGCGAAGGTGAACGATCATTTTCTCTAAAAATTAATCCATTTTAGCTCACAAATACATCTACATCTACATCCAAAATGAAGTGAGGATACGTAGGGACTTTCTGTGGCGAACATAGAGGACATGAGTGTAAATAGTCAAAAAGATAGAGAAGAGGGAGGATGAATCTGAGATTGAGATTGCTGGCTAGCGGACAGGTGAAATGCAACATTCAACTACTGTATTATTAATGTTGTCAATGTGAAAAAAAAGCTACTCGATCCACGTGTTTCACTGTTACTAATATTTACGTTACAGAAATTATATTCTACTATTTATTAATTAGAAGTTATGCACTACATTATAAACTTAACAAGATATTTACATAATTACATGACTACATGTATATTAATAAAACAAGATTATACAGATTTCGGAGAATAATTTACTCGCCACGCATACTATAAAAGGGACAGATTTAATGTGATATAAATATATTTGTATCGTGCGGTGTGAATATGTGATGATATACAGATCCGACACGTATATCATTCATGTCCTTGGCCCTATTGGATCACTAGCACTTGTCAGATATCAACATCAATTTGCACCTCTCCACCAATTTATATTGTTTTTGTCATAAAAAATTATAAATTCTAGAGTACCTTGTTGATTTAAACAAATGTCTACTTTAAAGCCCTCCAAACACGCCCTCAAAAGTGCACTAAACAAAATAAAGGAGCCATTGTACAACATCATCAATGGTGGTTCAACCTCAACCGTCGTTTATAATACTAAGTTGGACTGTGATTATTCACTAATTGTTGTCTAACAATTTTTTGGAGCCATCAATCGTCAATCTAACTATCGTAACACATGTTTCGAGTTCAAAATTTAGGATACACAGCGGATTAGAAGAAAAATTCACCACAAAACCGTTAATGGCGATTCCTACACTAGTGTGAAAATTGTCTTATGTGAAATTACCAATAGACACAAATGCATCCTTCTCGTTCTTTTCAGAATAAATACACTTTAATTTTGCAAAATTCAGTTTAGTTAATGGTAAAGTTTTGGAAAAAACCTTCTTTCCATAGTCATATGGAAAGATGAGATTGAATTAGAAATATAAAAAGGTAAAAAGTTTTAGTTGCAATATTAAAATTTACTATGCAACGTGCATTAGTTATAAGTTTATGACCCGATTAATGCAACCAAAATTTTTTATCTTAATATTTCTAATTTAAGTTTTAACCTTGGTTTTTTCAGAAAATATCGTCTTTCAAGAGACGAACTCTTAGCTAACAGACTTTATCCTTTTTGTAGTTTAGTTCTGATAACTAAAATGCAGCGGCTGTAACTTAGTAGAGGTGATACATGACCTTAAACATCGAGTTATAATTTAATCATGGACGAATGTGGAAATCTTAACGTCCCTCACGTACAACGATTATTCATCAGACATATGTGAACAGAAAGAAGTCGCGGGGCAAGTAGTTTGAATATTCATCAAGTATACTAATTTTGAGTCCTGATATCATATTAAAATCACAAGTTTCTATCATAAATCCAATTAATATTATATACTTCCTCTGTTGCAGTGAAAATGACACTATTTTCATTTTTGTTCGTCCCAACAAAAATTGATGATTTGAAAATTACTCAAAATAGAAAATGTTGTTAAATTCCTATAATATACTCTCTAACTTTTAAACTTGGCCAACTATTTTTATAAAATATCTCTACTTTTCTACAATTATTTTGTCTCATCAGTTTGTGTAAAAGAATGAGTCGAAAACAATTTCACAATTTTTGTTGGGATGGAGATAGTCATAGGCGGAGCCAGTGTACTGACGTGGGTGGCAATTGTCACCCACTTTTTTTTACAGGTTAAGTTTTGAAAATATTTAGAGTTTTGTCCCACTATTTTTTTTAAACCTAGGCGTCGATCTCCCTTGTAATATTAGTGTTTTGAAATAATTTAATGATTTGTATTTGAATTTAATGACATTTTCTTAGGATACATCGTTTTTGGTTCATTTATTCATTTTTAAAAATATTATTATTTATCTAGTGTATGCAATTAAATGAAAAAAATAGGTATAAATTGCCCTCTCACTCTGATAATCCTGGCTACGGCACTGGAGATAGTAGATGTGATCCATACCCTAGCCTTCTTATAACTTAATCCTCTCAACCAATGTGCAGAGACTTTAACACATACACACTCCTTCTCCATTTTGTTGCATTTCAAAAGCAAACTTATAGTAATGATAGTAACATTGTGCACTCTTAGCCGACTGCATTAACCATAATGCGATTGTGTCGGTTCTTGATGCTCTTTAGAGGTTTGCGGACGTAATTCCTCCAATATCTTTTATAGATTTTAAAAAAAAAAGGAGTGTTTTCCATGATTTAGGCAATGTTCTCTTAAACCTATCTGAACTGAACTGAATTGATCTTATTTGAAATAAATTAAATTATACTGAATTAAATTAAGAGTGTTAAAAAATAGTTATGTATGGTTAAATGAAATTAAATTTTATCAAATTAAACTTACATTAAACAAAATTGATTTGAGTTAAAATGAATGAACATAATTGAAGTGCAGATAAACTTCGGAGAAGATGAGATTACTTTCACTTGTGATAAAATAAAATCGCAAGTGGAAATTTTGGGAGGAAATAGTCAAGAAAATGCAGCAACTTCCCGATGGCTGTGGAGGTCCAACCACACTGATAAATGATGATGCACTTTTAACGTACGGACCTTGTACCACTACTTAAAGTCAAACCATAAAATAGTCAACACTCACCAGGTCCACCACTACGGTAATTTTCATACTCTCTCCGTCAATCTTACCTGCGATACACTTATCTTATTGATTTTTTTTAATGACATATTTTTTTGTCAAAATATAATTCAATTTCATTCACTTATTCTATATGTTACTTTCTGAATTCAATTTCAACGACTCATTTTGTTTACTTAAATCCAAACACATATACATATGTTGCCACAAATATAGAAACATGGGAGTATACGGGAGATTGCAGCCTCCCTTTACCCAATTTTTTATTTTTATTTTCTTATCAATTCATAATTTCTAAGAGAGCTTCTCTTGTTAGATTGTCTAACATTTGGATCCATCATGAAAGTTTTTATTTTTACAATTATTAACATTAGTTTATAGTTATTTTATTTTGAGATATATTTTAAGAGCCTTTTAAATTATAAGAATATATTGCAATAATTAAAAAAATAAAATATAACCTTATTAGTTATAATATTAATTGTAAAATAATTCTATTTAAAGGTTATTCTATTTAAAATAATACTTCATTTCAAGACGGAACAAAATTACACAATGTATGCTTTTTTTACCACTTTCGTTAATTAAAAATTATAATTTGATGAAATTTAACTTAGTCCAATTCGATTTAGTTCATTTAAATAAAAAAAATAAACTTACAAATAAAGGTAGTCTATTGCATTATAAAGTCATGTCTAGTTCAATTAAATCCGTTGAACTAAAAAATTTATTTTTACTTAAATAATCTGTTATTGAGCTGAAAATTGTATTAAAAAAAGCTAAAATTATTATTATTAGTAATATTGTTATATATATTAATAATGATCTTATAACAAATAATAATTTTATCTACATATTAGGATTATATTAATAGTTTTAGAATTTTTATAGATATAGGTACATGATTAGATTTATAGCAGTTGGGGTCAGTGTCATATCTGTCACAATTTTTTTATAATTTTATAATACTGTTCATATTACAGCTTTAATTGTAGAAAATTATGCTTAATTGTGTGAAAATAGGCCTGATAATTTTTTTAAATTAATTTTCTATTTGTAATTTCTCACTTTGTTTATAAAATTAAAAATCACATGTAATTTCTACTTCCATTGATCTCACTAGATGAAACTGATATATACCAAATTACCAATCGTCATATGTGTTAAAGTAAATAATACATGAAGTGTTGAAATTTTGCAACAAGAATCAATGTTAATTAGGTCAGATGTTGATAGAAAACCTAATCGCGTGATAATATGACATGGATGGAAGTTATGGAACTACAATTACTCATTTCTAACAGCCCTAGATTTTAATTTCAATCTCATAAATTGCGAATCAGAGAGAAAAGACATGGAGTGGTCACTAAAAGACGGTATCTCCATAAATTATTAAAATGCCAAAGTTTAAGATGCAAATTAGAAGAAATAAAAATAAAAATTTTGGATTACAATAATTAGGTCATAAACTTACAAGTACTGCACGTTGCATAATAAATTTTTATTGTAGCAATTAAATCTCATATTTACATAACTTTATGAAAAAAATGGTGTTTCCCAAAAAAAATCTTTCGAAAATGAAAGTGAATTTTTAAAATTTCCTCCAACGGCGGATATTAATAATGGTATTTACGATAATTAGTGCGTTTAATCTTTTTTGTCGCCCGTGGAACCCAGAATTTTGTCTTTATTGAAATGTACGTTTTGATTATTTGCAGTACATTTTCGTCCTTTCTAAATCCCACTATTTTCTTTCTTTTCAGCTAATTTGATGATTGTGAAAAACGTAGGCCACGGCTATACCACCATTTTCAGGAAAGTTCCATTGCTTTCTCAAGTGGATCTTTTTATTACCAACCCTAACGTGTGAACCTACGCTAATCACTTTAATATTGTTAGGCTATATTCAATTAAATTTTAATTCAATTAATTTTATTTTGGTAAAAAAAAATTGTTTAGTTTTAATTTCAGTCAGTTGAATTGAAAAGAAAATGTTAAAATTTTGTGAAATTTTAAGTGTTAACATTAAATTAAGAGCATTTTGTGAAATTTTGTGAACGGTTAAAACATGTTTTAAAAATCATTTTACATCCTCCCTCCGTTTCACTGGATGTGATACACTTTTCTTTTTCGGATGTTTTTGTGAATTTGACACATTTTTTTCTTTTATGGCAAAATTCTTTCAATTTCATCCACTCATTCTACTTTTCCCTTTTTAAATTTAATTTCAACCACTCATTTTATTCACTTAAATTTAAGCACATAAAGCTATGGTGTAGTAAATAGAAACAACATTTTGAGTTGAAGAGGAGGGTAGAATGACTTGTGCCACTTTAGTTTCACGCGTTTTCTTAGGTATTTTTATATTTATTTGATAAAACAGAATGCATGTGTTACTATTTTGAAAGTTGGGAGGATTGAACCTGTGCTTTGTAGTACGGATAATTTTGCGAGGGAAAATAACATATGACCGCTGTATGAATGTATTAAAAAAAATTACACAAGCAAAGTGGAGAAAGGTTGAATAAAAGCAGTTTTATCGAATTAGAGAAGGTATTTTTAAAATGAAATAAAATACTGGTAATATATTTGTACTGTTATTTTAACAAATGCAGTGTATAAGTAAAAAATACAGCGGTCTGTCCATAAACTTATAGACAGACCATCTGTCAGGAGACAACCCCCCTCTATATATATGTATATACTTCTTCCGTCCCACCGTTAATTGCTTAATTTGACTTTTGAAAGTCAAGTGCATCAGTTTTTAACTATTAATATATTTATTTATGTGTGTAAATTTTTTTAGAAAAATTATAATATAAAAATATGTTATGATAAATCCAACGACATATAATATGATAATAGTATTATATATAATAATAGAGTTTAATGGTCGAAATTGGATTAGTTTGATTTTCAAAAGTCAAATTAAGCAATTAATGGTGGGATGGAGGGAGTATATGAAATTTTCTTTGGCTTGGTATGAATAAAGACTGTGAGTGGTGTTTCAATATTGTGAAATTTAGTTAAATATTACGTGGATTAAATTATTTTAATATTTATTGAAAAGAATAAATTATTTCTAATTAGAATCTCTAGATTAATTAGCATGATACAAAAACTAGAGATGTTAGTTTCAGATTAAAAGAGTACTTATCACGTGAAAGCTTATGGGGAAAAAAAGGTTCGCGAGATGTACCGTACGTATGTAACTAAGTAAGTAGTTTGGAGTACTTATCATTTAGGCGTTAGGGCACTTCAATTTAAGGGCAAAAGGTTCGTTTTACATTTGCAAAATATCCCTTCTTACTTTTTAGGGATGAATTTCATTGGGGAATATTAGTTAAATTCAGATCCTCTTCTACTATTACTGGTCGTTTTATTTATGGCAGTTTTTTTATTTAAGACAACCGATTTTAATTTAGAACTAATAATTAAAGACAAAGTTTTGGGAAAAACGGTCTTTCCATATTCTTATGAAAAGACGGGGTTTAATTAAAATAATAAAAGGTAAAAAGTCTTTGTTGCAATATTAAAGTTTTATTATTCAACGTGTAATAGTTATAAATTTTATAACCCGGTTCATGCAACCCAAAAATTTTATCTTCATTTCTTCTAATTTACACTTTAAACCTTGGTATTTTCACTTATGGAAATACCGTCTTTCAAGAGATACACTCTAATTTTTATGTATAATTATTATGTATATTTAAAATTATAAGCGATTGAACGTGATTTAAAAATTCGTTTTTATGATAAGGGTTCGATTGAATACTCCACATCATCATTTACTCAACGCATCAGATCCTCCACATCTGAATATCTCACTCTCTAACTTTTTTGTTAAACATTTTTTACCGTATAATACTGACAAATAGAAATATGACAGTTAAGAACTACTTTTCACGACGAATTGAACAGTATTATATATGATAATATTGTTATCTATATATCTATTTAAATATGCGGTAAAACTTCGATAGAGAATATATAATTTAAAAAGTAAAAGTACAAATAGAAATGGAACAAATGGAATATAAATTAGATTCACTATCAATTCCACGAAACTGGAGGGATTATGAGCACTCCCTATGTCCCAAGTTAAATTGCACAGAATCTTTTTCACGGTATCCAACACACGTTTAACTGTAAATATATGTAGCTACGTATGATGATGGCACGTAAAAAGTTAATATTTAGAAAGTATTTATTACGAGGAATCTAACAGTATCTCATACAATAATATTACTTTTTATACATCTATTCAAATATGTAGTCAATTTTTTTCAAATTTGACCGAATATTAGATTTTGTGAAATTTAATTTGGAATGAAGAGAATAGTGCATTTTTCTTTTCTATAAATGAGAGTGTGACGGGGACTTGACTTTTGATAATGGTTCGTAGTAGAATAATAGATGAATTAGAATCAGATTAAGAAAGAAAAACTTCTTTTGGATATATCATTTTTCATATCTGATTCTATCTTATATACCCTTTGTACTCGCTATATATGTGAATATATACAACCACAATTATTTGTGGGTTTTACATTTTATCATGATATCAGTCAGGTTTCTCTAAGAATTCCCAAAATATTTCAACACTTATTCCCGATCATTTTTCTCTGTTACCCCAAAATTCTTCTTTCAACATCACCGCCGTTGGCTGCCGCCCACCGTCGCTATCTCTGGTCATCTAATCACGCCGCTATCCACAACCAACTCATGTAGTCGTACACCAATTGTTCTGACACCACCTCTGTTCTTCTTACGCCATTCAGATCGGCCGGTTGTCTCTGCCGTTCGAGGCTCCTTTCGGCGATGTTATCAAATTGTCAGTTGTCCTCTCTTCTCTGAAATTCCACCTTTTGCCTTTCAAATATCTTGTCGCCGTCCGGTTAGAGCGCCGTTCATCTTCTCCGATTGGAGATTCACACGTCCACCAGATCATCATCAGAAATGCGTAAAGCCATGCGTGCGTGGACCGAATGCGCGTCCTCCCTTTACCGCGTGTGATTTCACGCGCTCTTCAGGTTTCCAGAAGAACGTTTCTTCACGCTCCATTCAGCGACCGTTTTCAGCATTAAAAAATGAAAATGAATTTTTTGGATCGACTCGAGTGTCAATGGTCTTACGCCTCAGGTCATGTTGCTTCTTCTTGTCCCTAATTACACGATGAACGGTTCCAGTTGCAGTGTTAGTAGTTTAAGAAATTTGGTCACTTTGCCTCGACATGTCCTCATTTGGTTTCTCGGGTTTTTCTCCTGCCGCTTTACCGCATATTCGCTGGATAACTAATTCTAGTGCTACCAACCACATGACTTCTTATCAGTTCGCTCTTGAACGCGTGACTCCTTATTCTGGTAACCGTCGTGTTTTTGTTGGTAATTGTTTTGCTCTTTACATTACCCATGTTGGTCATTTGTGGGTCTCTGATTCATTATCCCTGTCTGATGTTTTGGTTGTTCCTCACATTACTAAAATTTTGTTGTCTATTAGTAAGTTGACTCGGGAAATGAATGTTGTTATTTGTTTCGATGATTATTCTTTTACTATTTTGAACAAGTTTACTAGAGATGTTATTGGCAAAGGCTATCTTGATAGTGGCATATATATTTTGGATTATGGTGGTGCTGCTTTATCTGCTTTTATGGTCTCAAGTGCTTCTAAAGCATCTTTTGAACTTTGGTATAGTATATTGGGTCATGTTCCCTACAATATCATTTCTTCTTTTAAGAAAGCCTGGATGTTTTTTTGCTACTAGTTTGCTGCCTAAGACTCATTTATGTCCCTCTTGTGAGTTGGTTGAAGGCAAGCATCCTGCTTTTTTGAGATAATTTAGAACGAGCATCACACATACTTGATTTGATTCATTGTGATCAATGGGGACCCTCACCTTTTGTTTCTCGAGAAGACTACTCCTATTATGTCATTTTTGTCGATGATTTTTATCGGATTACTTGGTTATATCCTATACGACGGAAGTCTGATTTTGTAGAGGCTTACATGCAATTTGAAGCTTTTGTTGAGAACCAGTTTTCTACCACCATTAAAGTATT
>JAULKM010000007.1:1533097-1550535 GCA_032355605.1 Rubia tinctorum
TAATACCGAAGATGTGCTCGAGTGTTACTTCTGATTTTTGGAACTTAATTCAGCCATTTGAATGTCAAACTCAGAATAGTTCCGACTTCATAAGATGTATCGGGTCTATGTTCCAATTTTGGAATTGAGGCCATTAAAACACACTTTGGTAGAAACACCTTTGATTGTCCTTAATCAAAGATGGTTTCACAAGAATAAAGGCATACCTGTCTTCCACTGCTTTCTATTAATATGACGATTCCTCAAGGAACACTATTGCTGAGAGGAGAACCGCATTTAAAAGGGAGGGGGCCGAAACATACCAATTCTAAACTCGGAATCCCCACCAAAAGGCGGTTCCACAAAAACTAGCGGAACCACCTTCTATCGGTACATTTAATAGAAATTTTTGCATTGTTGTATATTTGAAGTTTTGACTTATTTAAGCAACATTTTATAACATATATTTATTTTATTCCTAACGCAATTTTCACCTACTTGTTGCTTTCCCTGGTTTGGCATGTAGTAGGCACTAATAATATATATTTTTTACATGCATCCATGTTGTCCAATTGATCATCCTTGCACGTTAGTCCGATCTAATCCCATCCACTTGACACCTTCAGTCATCTGTTAAAACCGAGAACACCGCGTCAATTAATTAGTAATCCGTAATCCATACCTTTATACATCAAAGCATCTTCATTTATTCAGCGTTGATCCTCCACTCAATACATGTGCCTCTATTCATAAACAAAGAAGTTGACTGTCCAAATTGATTAATTGAGATCTAATGCCATGCACTAATCCAGCCAAAACGTTGACTTTTTTTACACTGTAACTAAACCTTTTTTGGTTCGGAAACATCTGTATAAAGGGACGTTTGTAGTGCAGCACAGAGCACACAAGCCACTAGAGTATCAAAGCAATAGCTAGTAGCCATGAAAACCATGCAATCCAAAACCTGCATTTTCTCATCCTTCCTCATCCTATCTTTCTTCTTCATTTCTTCCCATGCTGCATCAAAACCGAGTGCAATCTTGATGGTGTTGAATTTACCAAACTTGGATGCTAAATATGGTGAAGCTGGAAAATGGAAAACAATAGGGCTCCTTTCCTTTTTTTTTGTTTTTTTTGTGAAATTAAAAAACATTAAATTGAGAGGACACATTCTCCAAATGCGTCCTCTATTATTTATTATTTTATTTAATATATTCTCACTTTTTTTAAAAAAATTTAAAAAATTATTCACACATTTGTTATAGAATATTATTTTCTTATAAAATCATTAATTTATTATCTATATTATAAATAAAAATGATATTATTTTATATAAATATAACTATTTTATATACTATTGTAATTTAATTATACTTTATAATTATTTTGAAAAAATATAATATTTTAATTATTATTTTTATAAAAATATCATAATATTATTTTTCTAGTTTTATATGGTTTGAATTTAAATAAAATATAATTTTCATATGAACTCATTTTTAAATAATATTATTTGTTATAAGATTTTAAAATAAATATATATTATTTTCTTATAAAAATATTATTTTATTATTTTTATTATAAATAAAAATGATATTATTTTATATAAATATTATTATTTTATATACTATTGTAATTGAATCATACTTTATCATTATTTTGAAAATTTTAAATATTATATTATTTTTTATAAAAAATATATTATAATATTATTTTTGAGCGGTATATGGGTCGAATTTAAATAAAAATATATTTTAAAATGAACCCAGTTTTTAATAATATTATCATTTCTTAAATTTGGATAGAAATACTACGGCATTAAGATTTTCGATGAATCAGCAACAAACTGTGGGAACGGAATAGATTTTTGAATTTAAGTCCGTGATTTATGATTGAGAGAAGTGGAATCTTTGATTTTTTTTAAAAAAAATTAATTGAAATTCGGAATTCAATTTTTTTTAAAAAACTGCCGGAATGCGCCCTCAAATCGTTTTCTATGAATATTGCTGCGTTTTAATAAAATAGATGGCCGAGGGCGCATTAAACAAACCAAGAAGTCGCTACATGCATCCGAGCAAATTTCTCCTTCAATTCAAGATGAGATTCATTAAACAGAAGACGTGAAGTTGAAGTTAGCGCATGCAGTTCTAGAACCAAGAAGACTCGGAGTGAATCCCAACCTTGAAGATCCCAGATCGAACTGCAAAACCCGGTCCTCCAATTGATACCCGCCGATCAGAACCGAGGTCCACGGGTTAGACCCGCCGTCGACGAACCCGAGACAAAGAACATCCTCATTAACCGAAACCATGGAGTTCGAGCCCGTGATTGTCCAAACAACCTTCGAACTCTGCAAAACCAGGTCGATCGGCGGAACTCCCGGACCCAATCGGGTATTCACCACGTTTTCGGAGCTGAAACAAACCTTGAACGGTTCAACTCCGGCGACCCGGCTGATGTTCATTCCGGCGGCCTCTGTTGTAAACGCTTCGGTGACTGATCGGAAGATGGAGGTCTCTAAGATGGTGTACGGATCCACGGTGCTGATTTTGGTCCCACCGATGCCGTTTCTGCCGAAGGATAATAGCGTTGTGTTGACCGGGACGGGCTTGCCGTTGACCCGGATGGATTTTACGCCGATGAAGTATTCGTCAGAGTTTACCTGAGAAACAAATGGTTCAAGTGAAATACAGGTTTCATATCCCCTTTAAAAAAATGTTTCCAAATGTTTGTTCTTATATTATGAATGTTTTTATTTGATTTCTTTACAAACTATTATTCTGTTTAATTTAATTGAAAAGTTGGATTTTGAATGGTGATAGTACCATTATTTGCAAACAAATAACACAAGAAAAGAAATAGTTACAAAAAAAAAGTCGCGACCATAATGAATTGATGATGACTGAAACATAATGAGGCTGTAGAGAAAATACTTTCAAAAACTATTTAAGAATATCATTTGTAAAGAACAACTTAAGAATACTCTGAAAAAACAATTTAAGAACATTCTATTAAAAAAGGAAATTTCACATTAAATCAAAGTACTTCCCCTGTCCCAACTAAACTTGCACTACTGCTTTTTGCACGTCGTTTAAAATAGACGTTTGATTGTTAATACTCCCTCTGGTTGCCTAATATTGGCACCAAAGAAATGACACACTTTTTTTTAAAAGTAAAATGAGTGAATGAGGTTGTATAGGGAGAGTAAAAAGTAAATTGTGTTGATGAAAATAATCTAGTATTTACCAAAAATTCAAGTGCCAATATTAAAAAAATCATCCCAAAAAGGAAAGGGTGCCAATACAAAAAAAATGGAGGGAGTATGTTTATCTACATATAATAACGGCAAATAAAAAATTAATTTTTAGAAACTACCTGTTACGATAAATTGAATAATATCATATACATTAACATAATTGTTTATATATATTCAAATATGTAATTAAATTTTGAAAAAAAATAATATTAAAAAAAGTAGTAGGACAAGTTTAGGTAGCGCAGAAGTAGTCACTTAAATTATCATTTTCTTGAGTTTACCTTGTTGTTGAAAATGGGATCTGTTCTGATGGGATTGATTAAGAGTGGGGTGAATGTCAGAAGCGCCGTCGTTTTAATTCCCAGGATGAAATTGTACGGTCCGTCGCCGATGAAAAGAGCGCCGGGAGCCCTGGTTGAGCCGGAGAGGCAGAGTGCGAATTTCTTCTTCAACCTGAAAACAGCGGCCAACTGGGACGGCAGCGCCGCCCTGTTCCGGCCAAGTCCCACCGTCCCGGAAGCGCCGCCGGCGAGACCCTCCAGGAGGAACGCCGGCGCACAGGCGAAAATGAACTGAGAAGCCGTGGCGGCTTTGCCCGGATTCGTCCCGTCGGTGAAGTTCAGGGTCAGAGCATCCGCCGCCACCTCGCCGGCGGCGGCTAGGTTAATGGCATGATTCGTGAAGAACACGAAACAGTTGTCGGCGTTGCAACCGGGCCCGGGCGCGCCGGTGCAACTCTCGCAGCCGTAGGAACCGGCCAGGGAGCACTGGGCGGAGCGGCATCTCGCCGGGCGGTAGGTGGAGGAGACGTAGTTGTGGGCACAGTCGAGCCATAGATACTGGCCGCCGAGATCGAGAACGACGGTGACCGGAACGGCGGGCGTCCGATGGTTGATGGTGGCGGCGTATTGGAGGGTGGCGGCGTCTTTTTGGACGGGAAGGACGAGTGCCGCTGGGCGTGTTAAGGATCGGACAGTGCTGATTCGGCTGAGAATGAAGATTATTAGCAGGGATAAGTTAAGCAGTTGAAGTGAGGAAACCATTGTTATTGGTCGTGTCTGAGTGGTGAAGATGAAGTTGATGAACTGCTGTCTGAGGTTTATACTTGCTGTGTGAATTTTTGGGTTTTGAATTTTCTATTAAGTTCATGATGGCTTTGTTATTATCCATGGGTTGACTTTGAAAGTCAACTAGCTAGTTCCAGCTAGATGAGTGTCTGTCTTCTTGAAAAGTTTGACCTGTTGACTTTTTATTTCATAAGTAAAGAGAGTTGGAGGAAGTTTGACCAGTGCAACCTTGATTGGGTTATGGGTAAGTTAGAGTTGGGTTCATACCGTATTCGTGTAGTGCTCGTATCGTCTTCAAGCAGCATATAATTTTAAGGTTAATTGTTGTGTTTGTGTTTATCGAGTTTCGTATGGTGTCGTGTTTTCAAAATAAGAGCCGGCCTATTTACTAACTCTTGTGTTAGTTACTAAACTGCATTTAAATGATCTTGTATGTTAAACTACCTTCCTCCCAAATGTGAGTTGAAGCTCGTCACGTTGCCCGTCAATTTGGGTTTGGGTCATACTTGGGATTTAAGCATTAATATTAGAGTTATGAGATTCTATCATAAAATCAAGTGATGATAGGTAGATATAACACGTGATTTTATATACTCCATGTGTCCCAAACTCCCAACATATGGTTACTATCACCATTTTGCAGTGGACATTTATGCAAGCTGATATGTGCCAAGGGAAGTGGGGAATTGGAATGAACTTACCAAATATCAGCCTAAGTAAGAAAATGGTCAAAATGAGAATCTTTAGTTGGGACAGATGAAAATAAAAAGTATGAACCTTATATTGGGACGGATGGAATATTGAACTACAAGTTTTTCTATCATTAATATCACGCTTTAACAATTAACTTTGAAAAATTGCAGTCAAAGAAGACGTGATAAAAAAAGTGTCCCCAATTATAAGTATTTTCGATGCTCCCGATCAAAATTAATAGTATATTTCAAATGTCGGTTGAGTACGAAAAAATGGAGAAAAATCTAGAAAAGACTGAAAACGGGAACTTTGCGAGAATTGAATAAAATGATCATTTTACCCCTGGATTTTAAAAAATCTGTAAAAGACAGAAATGCCCCCTCCTTCTTCCTTCTTCTTTCCCATTTTCTTCTTTCTTCTTCTCTGGAGCCACCCAAACTTAACCCTCTGTATGGAACACCTCCTTCGCGAACTCCAGCGACCACCAAAGTGTGAATGTTCGACCGCTGTTGCCCACTACGACATGTCCCTCTCCCGGCGATCCATGGCAATTCCTTAACTATCACTGTTGCGACTTCGACGCCACCACCAGGCCCTTCTCCTCCTCCTCCGCCTGCGACATGAACCCCGCTCCTCCACCGTTCTCGTCTCCGACAAGGGTTACCAACAGACTGCTCTCTAAACTCTTTACTCAGTGAGAAGCCAGTGGGGGTTGTCCGTAGAGGGAATCCCGAGGGAGTGGTGGTAGGTGGTGGGGTTTGTCCGCATAAGGAAATCAGTAGGTTGGGCTAGGGTGTTTGAGCAACGGGAGTGGGGCTAGGGTTTTTTAGCAGTGGCGAGTGGGGTTAGAGTTTCCAAGTGGAGGGTGGGGTTTGGGTTTCACGCCGGCGTAGCAGCAGCTCCCGCGTGCGGAGGGGTAAGGGGGTTTGAAGAAGAGGAAAGAGGATAAAATGGGAACAAAAAATATTCAATTTATTGGTAGAGTGCATTTTCATCATTTCAAACTTGGCAACACCCAAAACCTCTAGTCAACCCCAAAATTAGGCCCATAAGCTCTAAATGCACAATTTATTTTAAAATTAGGGTTATTTTGACACTTTCTAACTTTGCAGGCTAGATTGACACTTTCATCCTAAATTTAGGTTTGAAAGTGTAAAAATTTCTAAAATTTAATGATCTTTATTGTTGTTGATAGAACCTTTTAATCCATATCGAACGAAAAGAGACGTGAGAAAGAAAAATTAGGATCGTAAATGAGTCAATCCGATCTTGAACAACCTTTAGTTTGAGCTCGACTCGTTTAAAATGTTTCGAGTTCGGTTTGTTCTCAAGGTAATTAGTAAAATCTTTCCTCGAATTCAAGCTCGAGTAAATTTTAAAAATATATATTATGCTTGATAGATAATCGCGACGAACACAACAAGTAGTATTAGTTGAGGTCGAACTCGATCAAATTGTTCATGAACAGCTCGGTTCATTTATACTGGGAAACTCTTAATTAATCAAGGTAATGAACATTTATTTGTTAATGGTTTAAACTAGATTTCTACGTAGATAACACCGCAGCTATTTTACACGAGAACGATTATTACAAAAGAAGCGTGGCAATCAAGATACACAAACCCCACCACCCAAGCTTATTCAAACACACGTACTGAATTTCTCAACAAAAAAAAAAACACCCGTACTGAACATTAAAATAGGGTCTGTAAACTGTAATTTAAGCGGTGAAGTTGAAGTTGGCGCATGTAGTTCTTGATCCAAGAAGCGTCTGAGTAAATCCAACTCTCGAAGTCGCCAGATCAATCTGCACCAGACGATCCTCCAACTGGTGCCCTCCGATCACGATCGAGGTTCTCGGGTCGGATCCTCCGTCAACGAATCCCAGGCACAAAACCCGACCGTCGTTAACAGAAACCATGGAGTTTGACCCGGTCATGGTCCAGACAACCTGCGAGTTCTGCAAAACTAGGTCGATTTGCGGCACCGCGGGACCCACGATGGTGCTGGGGACATTCTCGGAGCTAAAGCACACCTCGAACGGAGCTACTCCGGCGACCCGGGTAATATTCCGGGCGGCGGATTCTGTCACAAAAGCTTCCGTCACCGCCGAGAAAATGGAGGTCTCCAGAACGGTGTATGGCTCCACGGTGCTGATCTTCGTCCCGCCGAATCCGTTGCTTTTGATGGTTAAGAGTGTGCTGTTGACCGGTACGGTCTTTCCGTTGACCATAACGGATTTTACTCCGATGAAGTACTCGCTTGAGGGTTCTCCCGTTCTGATAGCTATGGCGGTGCTGATAGGGTTCATCAGGAGTGGGGTGAAAGTTAGAAGCGACGTCGTTTGGACGCCGGGGAGGAGATTGTACGGTCCGTCCCCGAAGAAGAGGACGCCGGGGGAGGTGGTGGAGCCGGAGAGACAGAGTGCGAATTTCCGGTTGAAGCTGAAGGCGGCGGCGAGCTGCGACGGCATCCCCATCCGATTCCGGCCGAGCCCGGCGATGCCCACGGTGCCGGCGGCGAGGCCTTCCAGGTGGAACGTACGCGCGCAGGAGAAGATGAACTGTGGAACGGTGGCTAGTGGGCCCGGGTTGGACCCATTGGTGGAGGAGAGACTGAGAGAATCCATCGCTACTTCGCCGTCGGTGGTGGTTCCGATGATGGGATTCTCCGGGATCAAGATACAGATGTCGGTGTTGCATCCGGGGCGGGGGCCGCCGGTGCAACTCTGGCAGTACAGGCTCTCGGAGAGCGCGCATTGCGCCGACCGACATCTCGCCGGCCGGTAAGTCGACGAAGTGTAACCGCTCTCGCAGTCGACCCAGAGGAACCGGCCGCCGAGGTCGAGCACGACGGAAATGGCGGCGGCGGGGGTTCGCTGAGTGACTCTGGTCACGTACTGGAGCGTGGCGGCGTCCTTCTGGACGGGGAGGACGAGGGCGCGTGGCCGGAATGAGGGCTGAGCGTAGCTCAGGGAGAAGAAAATGGAGAGGATGAGGATTGTTGATGGGATTAAGGATGCCATTTTGGGGAAGAAATTGGAGGTTTGAGTTTGAGCTGTGGAGCTTCGGTGCTATTTATGGTTTTTGTTTGGAGACTTTTCTGTATATTAAAATTGGCGGGTTGAAAAGTATTCGAACATAAATCAATGGACTGTGGTGGCAAACCAACTGGCTTGTACGCAAGGACCATATCGATATTGGTGTTTATCTGAGATGTTTCCAAGTTTGAAACAGTGGGATTTGGATTTCCAGCCAGGTTAATGAGATTATTCAAAGAAGACTTTTTTTTATCGAAAACAAGATAATAGGCGGTGTAGTAGCTTCATATTTAAGTAAATCGATATATTTAAGAAGTAGAAGAATTAATTTTATATTATTTTTAAAATATCTATTTTTCATATAATAATTTTAATAATTTATCAAACATTACAAACAAGCATAACACGCATTTTCATGGTTTCCTGTCAATTGGTAATGCTAAGCAACGAGATTAAGGCCATTTTCACCAGAACTTATTTGCCTTTTAATTCAATTCAGTTTAGTTCAGATCAAATTATATCAGTTCGGTGAAAATTTAATTCGGTGAAATTTAACTTTATTTAGTCATTTATTACTATCTTTCAATACGTTTATTTTAGTTTAGTTCAGATCAGATCAAATCATACCAGATAATCTCTAGAGAACAAGGGCTAAATATGTGGGACTAATCAGGAAATTTTAAGTTAAAGCCATTAAATAAGTACTCTCTCCATGGAATGACCATTTTAATTATATTTTATGCATTTTTTCCTTTTATATTGTTGTTTTAGAGTAAAATTTCTTTACTTTTACCTTCTTATTCTACTTTTAATTTTTCAAACTTAATTTAAATCTAAGCAGACAAAATTACAATATCAAATACAAGAAGAAAAGAAGTGTGAAAATGGCACCACAAAATTGAAGTGTGACTGGTCAAATGCTGATTAATATTGCACGCGTTTCTGTACCGGCGGCAAACTCCACGTCTCACTATTATTACATCTGACAATTATGTAATCCATTATTCTTCTTCCTTCATCTCTGTGGGATTGACTTTGAAAGCCTTCCGGCCTCTGGACACATTTTTCATTCAACCTTTTTAAATTATGTTTGATTATAAATTTTATATACTATATAAGTAGTAATATTATCATGCAAGATATTGTTATATTCTTCGTAACATATATTTTCTAAATATTAAAATTTTATATATCGTTGAAATGCATAACAAAAATTATTAGTGGTCAAACATACTTTAAAAAATTGGAAGAAAAGTGTACCAAACAAAGTTGAATGGAGGGAGTACTTCTATTCATATTTTGACCCAGCTCAAACTTCATAAGAAGAGATTTTTTCATATATGGAGAGGGCAAAAGAAGACAAATGCGGTTAGGGTTTAGGAGAGAAGAAGTAGTAGGGAGCATAATAGTTATTTCATCTTTATATTTTTTTCTTTTATTTCTTCATTGAGACAAAACAAAATTTTCACCGAATTCTGGTCAAAACTTGATGAAATGGTTAGTTTTGCACTATCACTAATTATCCAAGGGACATTTTCAAATATAAAGAGGGTTATATTAATAATTACTATGTCATATATGTAGGGTTATATTAGCACTTTTCTCAAGAAATAACGGGCAAGTCTTATTTTTGAAAAGATATAAATGAACATAGTGTATCCAATTAATGTTCAATTTGATTGTGCATGATCCGACATCGATAGGATATCTATCAGAAATAATTTTATGTGGGGAGAATTAGTATTTGGGGTGAGAGGTCTATCAAACTTGGACATGTAGCGGATGAAATTTTGGGCTAACGGGAGCTACTTTTCTCCGTTTTGTTTCTTGAGAATTTTGTTTATTTTCTCCGTTCACCCCAAATCCCCTGAAAAGAATTTTGGGCATTTGCAGAAATCCAATTGCTCTTATTCCCCTGTGCGAGCTCGGCCACAACGAACCAACGCGAAAACTAAGTTTCATCGCCGTGACAAAACTAACGTCGCGACTATTTCCCTCTGCTCTTGTTGTTGCATACCACATTTTAAAAAATTAGGAGTATATGTGCACTAAATAAATAATTATATATGTATAATGCATTGACAAGAAATTCATGATAAAATATAGTATTTCTTAATTCTTTCTGAATTTTATTATGAAGAAAACATACTACAATGGTTTTTCAAACAACCCCATGGTCCATATTTATTCAAACATTGAACATGCAATCATGCAATCATGCAATCATGCAATCATGCAATGCTAGTACGTGTGTATAGGAACTCCCAACACCAAAACAAACGAACTGAAAAAACATCCTCAATCAACCCGAAGACGTGAAGTTGAAGTTAGCGCAAGTAGTTCTAGAACCCTGAAGATTCGAAGTAAACCCAAGCCTCGAAGTCGCCAGATCGAACTGTAAAAGGTTGTCCTCCAACTGGTACCCACCGATAACGATCGCCGTTCTCGGGTCGGATCCTCCGTCAACAAAACCCAGGCACAAAGCCTTATCATCATTCACAGAAACCATGGAGTTCAGACCCGTTATCCTCCATACAACGTTCGGGTTCTGCAAAACCAGTTCGATTCCCGGCACTCCTGGCCCCAGTCTGGTGCTCGGAACATTCTCCGGGCTGAAGCAGACATCAAACGGTGCAACTCCGGCGACCCGGCTGATGTTCCGAGCGGCGGATTCTGTAATAAAAGCTTCCGTCACCGCCTTGAAGATGGAGGTCTCCAGAACGGTGTACGGCTCCACGGTGCTGATCTTCGTCCCGCCGAATCCGGTGCTGCTGATGGTTAAGAGTGTGGCGTTGACCGGGACGGTCTTTCCGTTGACCTTGATGGATTTTACTCCGATGAAGTACTCGTCGGATTTTTCGCCCTGGCTGAAGACTCCGGCGGTGCTGACGGGGTTGATGAAGAGCGGGGTGTAGGTCAGAAACGACGCCGCTTGGATGTTGGGGAGGAGATTGTACGGGCCGTCGCCGAAGAAGAGGACTCCGGGGGAGCTGGTTGAGCCGGAGAGACAGAGAGCGAATTTTCTGTCGAAACTGAACGCAGAGGATAACTGTGACGGCATTGCGATCCGGTTCCGGGCCAACCCGGCCATTCCGGTGGCGCCGGCGGCGAGTCCTCGGAGGAGGAACGTCGGCGCGCAGGTGAAGATGAACTGCGAAACCGTCGCAACTCGCCCCGGATTCGACCCATCGGTCGATGCCAATGTCAGCACATCCTGGGCGACTTCTCCACCGGTGGCGGTGTTGATGATTGGATTCTCCGGGAAGATGCCGCAGGTGTCGGTGTTGCAGCCGGGGCGGGGCCCGCCGGTGCAGTTTCCGCAGGCGTCGTTCCCGGCAAGGGAGCACTGGGCGGTGCGGCAGCGGACGGGGCGGTAGGTGGAGGATACGTAGCCGCTGTCGCAGTCTACCCAGAGGAAGCGGCCGCCGAGGTCGAGCACGACGGAGATGGTGACGGCGGGGGTTCGCTGGGTGACCTTGGTCACGTACTGGAGCGTGGCGGCGTCCTTCTGGACGGGGAGGACGAGGGCGCGTGGCCTGAACGAGGGCTGCGCGTTGATCAGAGTGAGAGTGGAAATGAGGAAGAAGATGATTAGCTGAGCTGAAGAAGAAGAAGGAGCCATTTTAATGGTAATGGAGTTGAGGTGATTAATCTGGTGTGTATATATAGGTGTTGGAGTTGTTGACTTTTCTTCCGCTTTTGAAGTTGGCGTGTTCTGACTTGCAACGTTAATAACTCCTTAATAATAATGAGTCTGTTTTTTAAAAAACGTTATTTTCATAAGTTACGGAAATATCAAAGTTTAAATTGTAAATTTGAATAATTCAAAATAAAAAATTTGGATTGTATTAATCGGGTCATAAACCTATCACTCCTAAATATTGCATAATAAAATTTTAATATTGCAACTAAATTTTTTCACCTTTTTATAATTCTAATTCAACCCGTCTTTCCATATACCTATGAAAAGACGATTTTCCCCAAAACTTTGCCAATAATTAATTAAGAGTTTGCCTTCATTGAGGTTATAGGTGTGAGTCCGTCTCTTGAAAGACGGTCTTTCTATAAGTCATGGAAAGACCAAGGTTTAAAATTTAAATTAGAAGAAATCAAGATAAAAATTTTGGGTTGCATGAAGCGGGTTATAAAATTTATAACTACTACACGTTGCATAATAAAACTTTAATATTGCACCAAAGACCTTTTAACTTTTATTATTCTAATTAAACATCGTCTTTCCATAAGCCTATGGAAAGACCATTTTTCCCAAAACTTTGCCTATAGGTGTAGTCAAAATCAAATGGCAATAATGTCTCAGAAAGACACTTGTTAACGGTATTGGAATAAAAGGATGAAATTTGATTGGATGCATATAAAGGAGGATAAGGATATTAAACCGCGAAATCTAGCTACATCTGAAATATACTTTTAGAAAAATTACTTTTTAATAAGCTCCTGTTATATTGAAGATGATTTTTTCGGAATACGGGATTTAATTAGAATAATACAAATGTAAAATATTTTATTTGTAATACTAAAAATTTATTATGCAACATGTAGTAGTTATAAAGTTTATGACATGATTAATGCAACCCAAAAAATTTATCTTCATTTCTTTTAATTTGCAGTTTCAACCTTTATCATTACATGTCTTATGAAAATATCATTTTTCAAAACAGACTCTATATTTAATTACATATTGTATTAGTAATTGAAAACCAAATTTAAATAGTGTAAAAATAGACCTAGTTGGGTGGAGAGTACAAATTTAGGTTATCAAAATTTCAATGGTTCGATAACCATATTCTTCCTTTTCTTTAAATATTTTTACACTTTTTTAATTAAAAAATCGTCTCTTTTCAAATATTTTTCAAATATGTATGGTTACATCTTATTTTACAATGAAAAATAGATCATTTTTACCATTTCAATAAATTTTTCACTCACTTCATCGAATTATTTTCACATATTTAACCTGCATAAAAGATTGATACAAATAATAGGATATTAGTGTTAGGATAATGGGTGATCAAGTATCAGTTGTCAGATAATTTTTGAAAAATCAATCATTCCAAGATGGTGGGAAAAATGCCAAGCGACGATTACAATGAATAGAATTGACATCCAATCTAACTAACCTCTAACAATAACTAACATATTGCAAGAATATCTAAATTACATGTCAACCAGACTGATCGTTTGTACTATTACAGACCAGAAATCCAATAAAAATTGTAACATCTCCCTCAGGGATATTAACTTGCTTCCCGTGAAAATCATGACCATTTGGCAGAGAGGAGCGTATCACGCATCAATATCACTGCGCCAAACATGGATCTTCTACAACTGTAACACCAATTGATCCAACTACGATCTATGCTATCCAAACTGTAAACACCTTGAAAAACACAGATCTGATGTATCCAAATTAATGGAAATTGAAAAATAAACCACAAACAAAATTACGAACACACGATCTAAACAATAAAATCGAGAACAATACATCAACGTGAACAGCTGAATCGAGCTATCATTATGGACACAATGATCTAATCGATCAACAAGACTAATCCGTGGAGATAAATCTCACACTTATTGAATAACAAAACATAAATTAAAATAAACTGGTATTCTCCATCTCCTCTCATGGGAAGATGAGGGAAAATTGAAGAAAAAGAGGTGCGACAAGTAGATGGGAGAGAGGGGAGGCGGCTATCAGTTGTCGGATATAATATTATTTATATTGAATTGAATTTGGCGAGGCAACGTGACTCATTAGACCAATTTTGCCACATCTAAACATTACTACCTCCGTCCCGGCAGATTTGGCCGAACTACTGTACACACGGTATTCAATGATCATGTTTGACCATCAATAACTCTACCAATTCCGTATAAAAAGTTAATATTTAGAAAATATATGTTAAGATGAATTCAACAATAT
Source organism: Rubia tinctorum (assembly GCA_032355605.1). Lineage (NCBI taxonomy): Eukaryota > Viridiplantae > Streptophyta > Magnoliopsida > Gentianales > Rubiaceae > Rubia > Rubia tinctorum. The sequence continues at coordinate 1,547,077 of JAULKM010000007.1, forward strand.
ATCACATAATATATTTATTATATGTACATTAATTTATATTTATGGTCAAAGTTTGATAAAATTGACTTTGAAAATTTGACTTTGCCAATTCTGCTGGGACGGAGGGAATATTAGTTTGTGATGATACTACAAGATTGTTTTTTCAGACTTTTTTGCCAGTGTACAACAAATTGATAGTGATATTCTCACTGTCGATCCTTTCACAATTATGAAATTCGCTTTCAGCATCAAAGATTTGATTTCATATTATCCAATATCTCCAGATTTGCATTTCGTTGATTGCCAGTTGTAGATATACAAGCAAAGATGTACTGATGCTTTCACATATATCAATCTCCAATTTTAGTCTATAATTTAAACTATTTTCCACTTACAATTAAAATTTTAAAAATGTACTCATTTCAAATTGCCTTCAAAATCTTACAATTTATCTAGCAATGTAAATCTATTTCAGTAAAGCAAGAATCTAATGCAAATGCTTCAAGAGTCCGTCTCTTGCGAGACCGTCTCATGGTGAGATCAAGGGTAAACTACAAGCACTATAAGTATAAAATAAAAAAACATTTTATATTCGGAGTTTAAATTATAAATATTTGCCTTTTGGGTATCTTTTAAAAAGACGTTAAAACTCGTGTAGAAGCAGTTAGCAAATGAAACCCATGTTAGGTTTTACAATAAATGAAAGAATTGGCATATTCAAGGGTACACACCATATTCGTTGAATCTGAAAGGTAATCTGAGTCAGGATTCATGTTTTCAGATGGGTCGGGTCGGGTCGAAATTGAGATTGCAAGTGGCTGTTGTGTTAGGGTCTAAACTTTAAATTTATATTTAAATCATAAAATATTAAATTAAATTAGCTAAAACTTAAATTAAAATAGTATTAAAATACACAATAAATAAAATAGTTAAACATCGTATTAAAAATATAAAAAAATACACGATGAAATATTTAAACATCAAACTTAAAAAACTAAAAATACAAATCAAAATATAATATTTAAAGAGTCCGTCTCATGAAAGACGATCTTTCCATAAGTCATGGAAAGACCAAGGTTCAGAGTGTAAATTAGAAGAAATAAAGATAAATTTTTTGGGTTGTATAAAATTTATAACTACTATACGTTGCATAATAAAACTTTAATATTGCAACAAAGACCTTTTACCTGTTATTATTATAATTAAACTTCATTTTTCATAAGCCAATGAAAAGACCGTATTTCCCAAGATTTTGCCATATTTAAAAAAAAATAAAAGCATTGAATTAATTAGTGTAGGTAAGTGTCAAATGAAAACACTAAAGCTACATTAAATTAAAACAGTTAATATTAAAATTCTAATCAAATAAAAACATCTAGAAAGAACTAAAATAAAATTTAATTAAAAATAGAAGTAAAAGATCAAATGTAAACATTAGAAAGCATATCAAATAAAATACGTAAATGACTTTTAAAACATTAAAGCGTGTGATAAAATGTTAAAATAGTATCAAAAAATAATAAATCATCAAAATTGAAATTGAAACATCAAGAATAAATTAATAAATTTAATATTGAAATATAAAATATCAGTGTAAAAAATTGACATATTATATATTAAAAAAACATCAGTGTAAAAAATTGAAACATCAAGAATAGTTTACACAAATTCTAATATTAAAAAAATGAAACATCAGTGTAAAAAATAGAAACATCAAGAAAAGTTTAAACAAATTCTAATATTAAAAAAAATGAAATATCAGTGTAAAAAATTGAAACATCAAGAATAAATTAAATAAAATCTAATATTCAAAAAATAAAACATCAGTATAAAAAATTGAAACATAAAAAATTAAATTAAATTAAATTAAAAAATAAACATCAGTATAAAAAATTGAAACATCAAGGATAAATTAAATAAAATCTAATATTAAAAAATTAAAAATCAGTGTAAAAAATTGAAACATCAACAATATATTAAATAAATTTCTAATATTTTGAAAAAAAACACTAGTGTTAAAATTTCAAACATGAATACATTAAATAAATAAATAAAACATTAGTGTTCAAAATTGAAAGATTGAGAATATCTTAAATAAAAATGTTACCAAAAAATACATCAATATCAATTTATTTATTTATAAAAAAGCAGGCCGAAAAACTAAAAAATCAATCAAATTAAAAGTCTAAGTTATAAATCAAATTTACGATAAAGCATCACTAACTAGTGTCAATAAGTATAAAGTGCCTAAAATTTAACATATAAACACGAAATTTACAATAAAATATCAAATTTAACTTTAAAACGCATAATTTTAGTGAAAAAGTGCATTATGCAAAAACATCACAAGGTTTTATTAAAACATCAAGTCTGATAACAAAAACCTGCGCATTGCGCGGAAATGAGGAAAAATTTGATCCATGAATTTCTTCGACCTGGATTCTTGACCCGCAAGATTCTCATGATCCGGAATCATTAATTCCCCAATTATTTATGTCCAACACTCCCAAAAAATGGTATTTAATTAAACTTCGTAATATTGCAAACTAATTCTTGATCTCGCTATGAGATGGTCTCACACATAACTTTGTCATGCTTCAATTCTTAACCCAAGCATATGTGTAGAGGCTTCAAATGGACTGCAATTTATAATTAAATTGGTGCTAATGTATCAATTCATGTTGTTTTATTTGTTGACAGGCTATGTTATATCTGACCGATTGATCTGATTTAATTGGATTTTATTTGATATGATATGATCTGAATTGAATTGAACCAAATATAAGTGTGTCAAAAATTAGTATTATATGAATAAGTCAAGTTAAATTCCACACAAATTAAATTTACATTGAACTGAAATGATTTAAATTATTGAACTGAATTGAAATAATTTGAATGATTGACTTGAACTGCACTGAATGGAACTAAATATCATATGAAATGCATATAAGTAATTATGTTGGAAGAGAAAATAAAAAGGAAACGGAATTTAAAATGCATGTTCTTGTGGATCCCAGGCATGCAACGATGAATTGAAAGCTGGTATTATATTAATTAGTTCAAGGCCAGATCGATTTTCAATTGCGATGGCTTAAAACTTGAAAGGTTTTTTTAAAGCAAACTTTTGCATTATTGTTTCTTCGGCCTTTAAATTGGTCAAATAAATGCTTCATCTAGACACGTTTTCGTGTCTAATTAATATTCATTTAGTTTCACAATTTAGTGTTAAAGTATTACACATTGAAAGTGGAAAGACTAGATATCTCTGCAAGAAGGCGATTAATCCGCTCGCCCTCAGCGGCACATACCAGCCCACACCCAGACCAACATATGAGAGGTAAATCACGATAGCCCAGCACCAGGACCAATGGGCTTTGGTATTACCTCGGTGCGCACAAGGGAGCCTTGCCAGACAAGAACTCCCCACACTGCCGCTGCCGATGATCGAACCTGGGATGACTGCAAACCCACCCATCTCCC
>JAULKM010000007.1:1550635-1561549 GCA_032355605.1 Rubia tinctorum
TAAAATATTAAGATAATTATTAAAATTGAAAAATAAAATATTACAAGTCCATGTTTAAAATAAGAACAAAACTAAAAAAAATGTTTGATATGAGAATTTTCATTTTTGAGATGAAAGTTCATGTTATCAAGAGTTAGTATGCACTTTAGTTCATTTGAGTTCAATTCAATTCAGTTCATTTAACTTCATATCAGTTTAATTCAATTCAATTCATTTAACTTCATATCAGTTTGATTCAGCTCAGTTCAACATGAATGTTTATAGTGAAATTTAGATTAATTTATTCATATTGTTACTATTTTTCAATACAATTATTTTTAATTTAATTCAGATCAATACAGTTAAGTTAAGTTCATATCAGTTGAGTTCAATGCAGTTCAATTTATATTAGTTGTTTTCATAAATGTTTGTCTTTTTGCACTATTTTAAAATGATTTAGATTTTTGGTATTTTAATCATGAATAACAAGATTTTTTTAAAATATGATAAATAAATTTTATGCAATTAAATTTCGGTATTTTAGTTCAGTATATTTAAACTTATTTCGATTCAAATTAGTATGTTTATATAATTTCAGTTCGACTCAGTGTATTTATATTATTTCATTTCAGTTCAGATAAGATCATATCAGATCAATTTCAAAGAACATGGCCTTAATTTTAAATTTGTTAATAAAATATGTAAAAAATTATGGAAGTATAGCTGGACGGGTCCCCTTAATTCAGCAATATACGAAGGAATTAATTGACTCATTATTTTAATAAGAATTGTTAAAAGTTTGAACAATGCCGTGAATCTAAGAGATACATTTTATTTAATTAGCTCCGGCAACAGATTTACGAAACTTCGTGTCCCATTAATGCGTCACTCCTGACGTGATATGATCAACACAGAGTCCCTCAAATATTAAATGAAAGATTATTATTTATTACGCCATTAATTTGGTGTCTATTTCAAATTTCTTCCTTTATAAATTTTAGATAGATAAAGTTTCCAACATTAATAGTAGAATTGTAGTCAGTATTTTTATAACATGACAAAATCCTAGTAAAGGCAGATTTTTCATAAGTTTATGGACAGTACACAATAACTTTTATATTAAATGTTGTAATTTTTTTATAAAATTTTAAATTTTAAAAATAATAATATTTATTTGAATGTGAAATGTAAAAATATATAACATAAAAAATATTTTTCAAAATTTAGTATGTAATTTAACAAATGCAGTGGACAAGTCGTCTATCAAGGGACCCACTCTTTTAACATAACACAAAGTTTTATTTTCGATCGACTAACCAGATTTATTTTATAATTGATGTACCTATTAAGTGATTTGATATATATATTTATACTTATTGCAACAAGGTTCTTAGAGTGTTGTTGGCAGATTTATTTATTTTTAAAAAACTTAAATATTAGAAAAATGTCTGGCAACTGTAAAGTCTAGAATTATTTAAGTTGGAAATTTGTGAAAATTATAAAAATAGGGAATGTTGTGTTGTAACATCAATTTTGGTATGGATTACGTGAAAAGGAAGATCGATGTTGAAATCCGAGAAATATATTCCGTTCAGTTGTATTTGATTGCAGAATATATCAGTTTCTATATTTATGTGACTTGATTAGATTTATGGAATGTGGATTGATATGGTGTATTCGGCTATGATGAAGATATAGACGAAATATTTTAATTTCTTACTTTAAGTTATTAGATTTGGTAATTCCTATCTGCAAGAGATTTGATTGTTAACAAATATTTTATGGAGATAGAATTCTATTCGCATAAGAGGATTGATACGTACGACCGTTCTTATATATTGTGAACATTGTTGGCTAAGCTACTTACAGATTTAAGAGAAGAAAATCTATATCTAGATTCGATATCGAGAGTAGCAGAGAGTTTTTATTCGTGTTCCAACATGATCAATACTCTGTCAATCTAAGTTCAGAATTGGAAGCCTTAATTCTTTGAGAGGAGGAGATCAATCGTCGACGAGTATCGAGGTCAGAAGAAGTTTGACTAAGACGGATAGGTAGCAAAGGGATTTTGCAAAATCCACTACTTGAAATTAGAAAAGATAAGTATAGTTGTATGATGTGCATTGTACTATCTTGCTCTGATTAGTGGATTTATTCTGAAGTGGGCTAGACCCCACAGATGTAGGTGGTTTTCACCGAACTAAGTAACCAATTCTTGTGTTCATGTTTTACATTTTTTTACATATTTGGTTAGATAATCTATGTTGGAACATAGTTGATATAATCGCTAAATTTAGGTAAAACTAAATTTCAGTAACAATTCAAGTGGAATTAACAATCAACCAAACTAAAATTTAATAATAACTAATTTATTGCAAAGATATTTAAATTACATTGTCAACCAGAGTCATAGTAACTTGTAATATTACTATTAAAGTATTAACTTTCTTCTCACACGAATATCATCAATGGAATCAAATTGGATACAATTCTTACTTTTTTTCCTTCAAAAAATTAATTAATAAATTGTATTTTTACGTGTGTATAATACTTTATGAGATGCACACACATTACAGAAATGAAAAAATGTATGAAAAATAGTTAAGTGAATGATTTTTCTCTAAATGAAAAGGAGATTATTAGTTGACTGAGTGAAATAAATTAATCACTAAACCTTTTAATTTTAAATTTATATATTTTGTAGAATTTAAATTATACACCTTTATATGTTTACATTCAAATTCATTTTATTACACATTTAATCAAAATTTCATAATAGTTAAATTAAATTAAAATATAATATTTATGCTATACACAAAATCTTATTTCATGCAGGCTAAATTTTAGGTCATGAACTATTGTAGAATTATAAGAAATTTTATTTGGAATGAGTTTTTTTTCATAAATATGCTAATAAATTTAGGGACCTGCTGTGCAATTATTTAAAAACTATATATATCACAAAAATATCAGAATTTTCATATATTTTTTTCCTCATCTTCTAATCGGTAACTGCCTCTGGCGTACTGTTGCCACTGGTTTTTGCCGGATTTCCGCCGGTCTCCTCCGCTTCCACCAGTAACTCGTCGGAAAATCACCGGAATCCTCACTTCCGCCGGTATCTCGCTGCAATTCGTCGTTGCCGCCGCGAAACTCTGAAATCTAAGATCGCGAAAACCTAGGTCTACAGACCCGCGCCGCGCTCCGACGTTTGTGCGACGATCGAAGACGATTTGTGTTTGTCTCTAATATCCTACATCGATCGACGACGACTAGCCCTTGTGCTCTGATGACCGGCAGAGGGAGTTTATGCGACAAAGAAGGCAGCGGTTACTAGCGGAATTGTGCGACGAAGAAGATGCGATGCCGGAGCACAGCAGCGGAGCTTAACGAAGGCGTGGTGGAGCGGAAGAGAAGCGCGACGGAGTGGAAGAGGAGCGTGGCAGAGTGAAAGAGGAAGGCAGAATCCGCTGAAGAAGAAGGGCGCGAATGTCGGCTTCGGCTTTCGACGGCGACGGGCTGAGGTTTTGAACATGGAGGCTTGAGTTTTATTTTTTTCCAAAGATTTGCTGAAATTTAATATTTTTTGATTGAGTTTATAACCAATAAAAAGTTGTTTGGTGTAGTGGTTAGTACTTTATCTCCTAAGGTTGTAGACCTGAGTTCGAGTCTCAGCTGAGACTTTGTTTTTTTTGAAGAATATTCTTGAGGTTTTATAGGTGAGGTTTAAATTTTATTTGACAGAATATGTGACTAGTAAATGTTCTTTGGTGTAATGGTTTGAACTCTACATTTTGAGGTTGTAGACCTGGGTACAAATCCCACTAGAACATATATTTTTGAAGAATTTATGTTGTTGAGCTACTGTAATTTTTTGGTTGAGGTTTGTAGTCTTTTTCTCATGTTGATATTTTTCATTATTCTTGTGAGTTAATGTTGTTATGAGTGATGTTTATGTATTTTATATGGGTGATATGGATTGATATTTGTATTTTTTTTCTCATGTTGATATTTTTCATATTTCAATTGGGGTTCTAGTAATATGAGTTGATGTTTGTATTGTTTTTTGTCTTATGTTGATGATTTTTATTTTCCGGATGATTGAGGTACTGTTGTTTTTTGTTGATGTTTATACTTTTTTTTCTTTATGTTGATGATTTTCATTATTAAGGTAAAGTTTAATTGATATGAGTTGATGTTTTGTAGTTTTTTTTGGTGATATGGATTGATATTTGTAGTTTTTAAAATTATTTCTCATGTTCATGTTTTTCATTTTCCGACTGAGGTTCTGGTAATAGGAGTTGATGTTTGTAGTGTTTTTTTCTTATGCTGATGTTTTTTATTTTCTGGATGAGGTTCAAGCGTTAGGAGTTGATGTTTGTAGCTTTTAGATGATATATGTTGATATTTTTATTTTTTTAAAAAAATTGTTGATGTTTTATGATTTTTTGAGTGAATAATGTATAATCTTGAGGTACTGTAGTTTTTTTGCTGATTTTTTTTTTTAAAAATCTCATGTTGATGTTTTCATTTTTCAAGTGAGTTTTAGTTGATTCGAGTTGATGTTCTGTAGTTGTTTCTAGGTTATATGGGTTGATATTTTTTACCTTTTTTTCCTCTCATGTTGATGTTTTTCATATTTTCGGTGAGTTTTAGGTGATACGAGTTGATATTTGTAGTTTTGCGTGACAAAGGTTGATTTTTTGTGGTGATGTTTTTTCTTATGTTGACGTTTTTTTATTTTCTGGGCGAAGTTTATGTGATAGGAATTGATGTTTTTAGCTTTTGGTTGATATTAGTTAATTTTTGTAGTTTTTTTAAAAAAATTGATAATTGAAACTTTGTTGGTGTTTATGATTTTTAGTTGATGTTTTGTTTAGTTGTAGTCGACGCTTTTTCAATTTTTTGTTGATTTTTATTTAATTTAAAATATTTTTTTGCTATTTTATTTGTTTATGAATATTTTTTTGCTCCAATTTTATAGTTGATATTTCATGATTTTTCGTTGATATTCTACTAGTTTTTGCTGATATTTATATATAATTTTTATTTCGGTGATCATATTAATTTTTTGTATTTGACAAAAAATCCCCCCAGAAAAAATATTAGCGATTGATCCATATAAAATTATTAGACATATGTCCCTATAAAATTATTAGATATGAGGCTAGAATATAACTAGAATTACCTAAATGAACCTAGCTCAAGTTTAGCCCGAGTCACATGGAACATCTCTATGTTATAATAGGTGCCTATTTTATTTTTATTTTTGGATCTACAGGTGTCTAATACCTTTAGAGAGAAGTATGTGCATTCTTTTTTCACGATTCACGATCATATCTTGAAGAACACAGCTAGCGAGAAAATGATATAATTCGCGCATAATCACGATACTAGTTTAGGAGATGGCGAACAAAACTCATCCATAATCCCATGAAAACCCGGTTGTCTTCTTCCACTTGTCCATGTACAATGATAAAACCACTCTCAATTCACTTTTGTAGTTTCAATTCATTAAATAATCAACGTCTCTCATTTACCTCAACATTTCAAAATACAACTAAATCACTTCATTTTTTTCTCCACAATAATTGAAACCACTCCATGTACCCCACTTGATTCTCTCTATCCTACTCATTATTTTTACTTTTAATATTTATTTCAAATAAATTTACCTAACAAAATAAATTTAAATGTGAAATTTAATAATACACCTATAACTATTGAATTGGATTTTATTTTTGAGTCAATCTCTTGAAAGACGGTCTTTCCATAAGTCATGGAAAGACCAATGTTTAAAGTGAAAATTAAAAGAAATGAAGATAAAAAATTTAGGTTGTATCAATCGAGTTATAAACTTTATAAGTACCACACGTTGCATAATAAAATTTTAATATTGCAACTAAAACCTTTTACCTTTTATTATTCTAATTAAACCCCGTCTTTCCATAACCTTATGGAAAGACGGCATTTCCCAAGACTTAGTCATATATATATATATATATGTTTCTTTTGTTTAATTGTATTTCATAAAATAAATTTTACAAATTGAAATTATTTTCGAAAATAAAATTTGAAAAAAATAAAGACTAAGTGTTGGGAAAACCCGTCTTTCCATCTTATGGAAAGACGAGATTTAATTAGAATAATAAAAGGTAAAAGGTTTTAGTCGCAATATTAAATTTTTTATTATGCAACGTGTAGTACTTATAAAGTTCATAACTCGATTGATACAACCCAAAAATTTTATCTTCATTTCTTTTAATTTTCACTTTAAACATTGGTCTTTCCATTACTTATGGAAAGACAGTCTTTCAAGAGACGGACTATATATATATATAATGTAATTTTGATTTTTAAAAATATCCAAAAATTCATTTAGATTTTAAAAAATAAATATCAGATTTTTTGCAATTTTTTATTTTTCATTTTTAAAAAGCATAAAATAATTTTAAGAAATTATAAAACTTTTTTTAGAAATTTTTGGTTGGGACACGTGACACCACCAGATTGGTCTACATGTCCCAATCTGCTTTTAAAAAAAGGGGACATCGGGTGCCACGTGGCCTAATCATAGGGTGCCACATGGCCCAATCATAGGGTGCCACGTGACACCCTTGGTAAAAAAAACAAGGCGCCGTAGCGCCTAACCCCACTCCCCACGTGAGGCTCTACACAAATGCAGAACTCGGTCGGTTGGAGTTTTCCAACCCGGTCCCGCAAGCTGAAGCAATTCAGCCTGCTTTCAGCCCCCCACTGTGGGGGTTATTGTCCCTATTCCGTCCCAAATTTTAATTCAACCTACTTCAAAAACCCCATTATACATGTTCTAAAGACCCATAAATTCAACATAAAGTCGAAAATACCCCAGAAAATTTTATATATGGGGATTTTGTATGTGGGGAGATGAGGGTCCAATACAATTTTGACAAGTGTTAGTTAAAAATTACAATTAAATACATCCTCATTTTCTCACTTTGAATTTGACACTTGTCAAAATTGCATTGGACCTTCACCTCCCCACATACAAAATCCCCACATATAAAATTTTCTAAAAATACCCCCCACAAGACACATTAACTTCATGCATGCAAACCTATGACCTCACTATCCCAATTCCCAAAGTACCCTTACGAAATTACACACTTCTACTACCTCACGAACATCAAAGTTTCAACCCCCAACTTCTATCTAACATTGACAATATCCATGCATTTTAAGGAAAATCACCCCAAAAATCTTCCCTCTATTAAGTTCCGGTGATTAAGTATGGAAAGCAATGCTGAAATTTATAATGATATGATTATGGAAAGTCATGATTAATTTATACCCTAAAAATACTCTAAAATGTATTCTTGTGATTGACATTTGATTATTGTTGTACACAATGTATTCTTGTGATTGACATTTGATCATTATTATATATACCAAGTACAAGTCGAAATGTGATATTCAGCGGCAATTTTGTGATAAGTATTCAGAATACAGCTAGATTCCTTTCGGATAGAGCAATTAAGTGAGGGCAACCAAGATTGTTAGCTACGTACATACCACGTGAGTTACGTTATCCTTGAAATTTAGCGTCGGTTCTATGATTATGATTAGAACGATCATGATACAATTGGATTACTTCTGGACAAGACAATTTAGTGTGAACAACTAAAATTACTTGCGTTTGACTACATAATTTACGTCATCCCAAAATTTATGGAGTCGAGAGTGGGATCGCTGGTGATAAATGTAACGATCAATCAAAATTAGTTAAGTTTAACTACATGAATTACGTTGTCCCATAAATTTAGCATCAATTTTATGATTAGGATGATCATGATACAACTGGATTATTTCTTAACAAGACAATTTAGCGTGAATGACTAAAATTACTTGCGCTTAACTACGTGATTTACGTCATCCCATGATTTATGGTGTCGAGAGTGGGACTGCTGATGATAAATGTGACGATCATCCCATAATTTATGGTGTTGAGAGTGGGACCACTGGTGATAAATGTAACGATCAACCAAATTTAGTTACGTTTAACTACGTGAGTTATGTTATCCCAGAGCGTTGATTATGTGATTAGAACGATTATGATATAACTAGATTACTTCTTAACATGACAATTTAGCGTGAACAACTAAAATTACTCGCACTTAACTATGTGATTTACATCATCCCAGAATTTATAGTGTCGAGAGTGGAACCGCTAGTGATAAATGTAACGATCAACCAAAATTACTTACGTTGAACTACGTGACTTACGTTATCCCAGAAATTTAGCATTGGTTTTGTGATTAAAACGATCATGATACAACGAAATTACTTCTGGACAGGACAATTTTGCGTGAACAACTAAAATTACCTATATTTAACTATGTGATTTACGTCATCCCAAAATTTATGGTATCGAGAGTGGGTCCGCTGATGATAAATGTAACTATCAACCATATCAAACCAAATTAAATGATAATGGTTCACCTCCGACGTTGGAAGCCATAATAAATTATGAGTAGATTGACTTCATTTCATCAATCATTGAATTAAGCACACAAATCAATATCAACCGATTAAAATTGCAGCCAACAATGGAGAAGATGATCACTATCTTCATCTTTCTTTCTATATTCCATTTCCATGTTTCTAACTCCACATTCTTAGCTCCGATCGCTCACGACCCGTCGGCTCGCCGGTTCCTCCTCTCACTCCAAACCAAATCCCCACTCAAACCCATGGATTTGCTCATTGATCTTGATGAACCCTTGAGTTGGATAGATTGCACTAAATCTTCCGGTTCAGAGTACAAACCGGTTGCATGTGGTTCGGCTCTCTGCAATTCGCTCACGTCCCGGGTCGCATGCTCTCATGACTGCGCCCGACCGGTCGGTTCGGCTTGCACCAACAACTCGTGCCATTTCTTCCTCTCCAACCCGAAGCGCCGCAAAGGCGCGCTGGTCCGGGCCGTGGTCGACCAGCTCGCACTCCAATTAACCGACGGTCGAAACCCGGGTCCACTCGGAGTAATACCAAAATTCATACTGACGTGCTCGAAGCGACCTCCTTTCAAGGCCCTTGTTCCGAAAGGAATGACCGGTTTTGCCGCGCTCGGCCGGTCCAACTACTCGCTCCCGGTTCAGGTTAGTACCGCATCCGGTTCACCCAACGTCTTTGCCCTCTGCCTCTCCAGCTCCCCATCGGCCCCTGGCGTGGCGTTCTTCGGTTCGACCGGACCATACAATTTCCTTCCAGCCGAGGTAGACCTCTCACAGCACCTAAATTACACTCCGCTCCTCGTGAACTACAATAATTACACAAACGCCCCTTCCACTGAATACTTCATCGGCTTAACCTCCATAAGAGTCAACGACATAACCGCCGTGATGATCAACCGCCCGGCAAAGCTCAGCCTCGCCGATCCATTCACGACGGTGGAGTCCTCCATTTACCGGTCGTTGACGGAGGCATTCCTGAACGCCTCCGCCGCTCTGGACCTTGCCGCGGTGGCACAGCCGGTGAGTCCGTTCACCGTCTGCTTCGACGCGGAGGCTTTGTCGCACAACGCCGCCGGGCCGGAGGTTCCGACAGTCGACTTCGTGATGCAAGAACGTGATGTAGAGAAGGTGTGGAGGATGTTCGGGTCGAACGCGATGATCCGGAGGGAGGAGGAAGGGGTGGAGGTGTGGTGTTTGGCCATCGTGGACGGCGGCGAGAGTCCGCGGTGGCCGGTGGTGATCGGAGGGCATCAGATGGTGGATAATATGCTTCAGTTTGATCTGGAAGCTGGGAAGCTAGGGTTTAGTTCCTCTGTTTTAGTGCATAAGACCATGTGCGCTAATTTCAACTTCACTGTCAAGTAAACCTAGTTGGGAACTTAAGTTATTATAAGTGTAATGTTGTACTCAGTTAATTGTGTAAGAAGTTTAATTAGCTGACAAATGGACGACATGTAATGAGTTCTTAATAATGTTAAGCTAATCTTAATTATTATTTTAAGTGCTTTTAGTTCTGGTCATTTTTTTCATTCTAAGAGTATAAATTTAGCCTTTTAATAACATTTCTTGAGATGAGACAGACTAAAATGTACTGTAATTATTATCTCTATATAAAATTTGCTTCTTTGGAGAAGACAACCGCCACCTTAAACCAAAACAAAGCCTTCTGTCACAACAACCTTTCCACGAAGAAGCACCCTTTTATTCTTCTCGTCTAAGTGTAGATTGATCACACCACCTCTGGAGGATGCCTGAGTTCAAACAAAAACACATCAATCGCAATAAACAGTTCAGAAGTTTCGCATCGAAAAATTAAAGAGTAATTGTGTTGAATATAAGTGTCCAACCCAACATGGTAATTGTCTTTAAAATAAGTGTACTGTGTACCTGGTATGCAACAAAATCAGATTTTCCTAGGTTTTTGCTCCAATAGCGAGCCAAGGAACAATGAGTGGATCCAGTCGCGGGATCCTGAAATGATAAGTGCTCACAATGAAGCTCCAAAAGATTCAACTTCGTTGCATTTATAACGAGGTAAGACACCATTTATGCGCTAAATGTTCATATGATGACTAGAAGAACACAAACAAGTAACTTTACCAGATTCTGTAGTATCATATTACCTCATCTATCCCAAATTAGGGCTGAAAATCAACTGTAGAAATCAAATCCAGATTCAGGCGACGCATGCCCTGTAGGGATTATCATGGGTTTAGCACCCGACCCAGACCCACAAGGTCTAGACCCATTGGGTCGGGTGTGGGTTCAAAAAATTTAGACCCATCGGGTTCGGGTCTAGATTTTTAGATACGGGTCCGGGTTTAAAATACTAAGACCCAGACCCAGACCCAGACCCAACCCGTAGACCTATATAAGCCTAACTATATATAATTTTACCCAAATTTCTAAATTACTTTCATATTCTCTTTGTGTTTTTATTTCAAAT
>JAULKM010000007.1:1576766-1588081 GCA_032355605.1 Rubia tinctorum
GTGACATATTGTTAGACTCCTATGTCGACGTAGTTTCTAAATATCAAATTTTAATGTACCATTAATATCCGTAATTATAGTTATGAATGGTCAAACATAGTTTAAGAAAGTTGACCAAAAAGTGTGTCATTTTCTCTGGGACGGAGGAAGTACAATCTAAACCCATTGAATTAAATCTACCAATTCGAGATAGAATGCGTCCCGCCTCAAATCGGTCACAGAACCATCATACCGGGCAAGTTGCATATTCGCTAGAGATATACATCTACCGCACAAACTTTCGAAAAAAAAGACAGTGACTTAGTCAATCCTTGAAACTTGGCAAACAGTAATTGTTATTGTCCCAGTGCCAAAGGTTGGCAGTTGAGCAGAAAGCTCAAAAGGGAAGATATAAAACCATTAACTGAGTTCTGAAACTAAATAGAAAGCACTAACCATTTTCTTCATTATCCTAACCATTTTTAATTCTCTATTCTTTTTGTTTAAGTATTGAAATCAGGAGTTCATGTAATGTCAGATAATTTGTTTATTGAGCGCAAAGTGAGCCACAATATCTTGTTAAATCCTAGGATTCACCTGAGATCCAAATTATCCAAACCCGACCAAGAATCCTGGTTACACTTTCAGTTTGGTTATGAAAACACGACTCCCGACCAAGAATCTTGGTTACACTTTCAGTTTATTTATAAAAAAACGACTCTTTATGCAGAACAGATACATTAATTTGACATCTCAATACTAGAAAATATTTCAACTCAAACACAGTTGGAAGACCTACAATGTGATCAATACAACTTTCAACACGTGCATAAATTAAAAAACAACAAATTAAAACCAAAACAAAGCCCTTGGTCACATCAAATTACTTTGATCACTGGTTTCGAAAAGTTGAGAGATTCTGCGCAAGAAAATAAAAAAATCTGGAATTAAAAATTAGATATGTTATAGTTTAGGCTCTCTTTTAATTTAAGAAATTGGATATGAAATAGCAAATCCCTTTGCTAAATAAATACAAACTCCATTGAAGACCATGTGCAATCCGGTTAGAATTACAATTACTCTTCCTTGTATTATTTCTGTCCGAATTGTTGTTCTTTTACGAATGAATATCTCTCAGTCGCTGCTATATAAATAAGGCATCTTAATCAATACAAATACACTTCTCAGTTGATCTTCACATAAATTTGTTTCATTAACATGGCTGAAAATTTGCCGGAAAATCTCATCATTGAAATTCTGCTACGCGTTCAAAACGAGGAATCCGTTGAAAGTGTGAAAGCCATTGGGCGATTTGTTTCGAAGACATGGCGATCTATTTTGTCCGAACCTCAGTTTGCGAAATCCAGCATTGATGGTCCCGAAAGCCTTTTCTTTTTAGGTTATGATTCTGAATTATATCCGAACCCGGTTGAAGTTCTTGATTTCCTGAGTTTCATGCTCCAATTTGGGGATCATGACCAGTATTTTTGGCCCGGTGTTGGAGATCATAACCAGTGGTGGAACTGAGGGGGTCGACGACCCCCGGTGCATCTGCCCCCTGTTCAGTTTCGACAGCTAAGGAAGTTTTTTTGCTTCTCATGAAAGTTCCTCCCCCTGAACTTTGGGGAAGAAGACGTTTTATTTTTTGTCGGTATAGTTTAGCTCCTCTCAAATATGGTCCTGATTCCACCGTTGATCATGACCCGCTTGATTTGTACCACGAATCCTTCCCGGTTTAGGATGCCTCTTTGTGTTTTTAGGTGAATATGAGATAGTTTTGTTAGATATAATTGGAGAAGTGGAGTTTGTTAGTTTAAGGTTTAGAGAGAGCTTTACATCTCCCGATTACACTTTTACTGATGTGTATTTATTTGGTACTTGAAGTTATGTTATTTTTGTTTTTCATTTAAATATCAATTTAAATATCAACATCTGATCAAATGTAGAATCATTGTCAATATAACATGTACTCAGGTGATCAAAATTTGGCTTTCTTTTTTCTTTTTTAATCAAACCATCAAAGAAGATATGAGAAATCCAATCATTTTTATTAATCAGAGATTTGGCGAAAAGTTTACAGTTGAGCAACCAATAACTACATGATGTATTTACACGAAATTACGGAGGTAAATTATATCCTACCCTTGAAATACATACTGCATTGTATCCTATAATTTATGTATTTTACTAGTTACTTAACTCCCACAAAAAATTGAAAGTATATTATTTTTCATATTTTAAATTTAAATTATAATAGAAAGTACTGGACTACTGGGTATACCATCCTCTTTGTATCCGAGGGGATTGATATACGAAATAAACTTTGTGGCCAAAACAAACATATCTGAACTGATCGAGTGGTCACCTACCATGTGATTGTTTGGATTGCTCGAATCGAACCACCAATTTCATTATGAAGTAGTGTCATGCCTCAAGTCGATTATGGTAGATCTGATACATTACGCAAGTTGTAGACTCGCTAGAGAGATACGCCAACTGGGGGCGGAACTTAGGGGAGGTGTAGGGATGCCCGGTCCCCCCTAATTTTTATTTTAATAGAGTGATTTGTGTTAAAAAATTAGAAAAATAAATAAATATAATAGGCTAAAAGTATATTTTGGCTCCCGTTATACTAAAATTCTGGTTCCACCTATGACGCCAACGATACAAAATTTGATCCAAATACACTTATGATCAATACTAAGGCAATTGACAATTTTTTTAACTCCTCAACTAATGATCTTGTTCTTTTCAACTTAACCACACTTCTATTAATTTTGGGTAGAGGAAGTTTAGCTTCATTTAATTATGCTATTACTATTTTTTCAGTTGATTTAATTTTAACTTAATTCGGTTCCACCGACAATGAATTAGTCTCAAATAGCAAAGGAGACTCACATATACTCGCTCCTTAAAACTTGTCGAACAGTAATTGTTTTTGTCCTAATGCCAAAGGCTGGCAGTTGAAACTAAAAAGATTGTACTCTGCTGCCATTTTCTTCATCATTATCCCAATCATTTTTAGATCTCTATTCCTTTTGTTTGAGCCATGGTTACCGACACTAATTTTCAGAGATTTACATAGAAATCTAGAGTTCAGACAATGGCCAATGTATATATTCTTTGAGCATAAAGTGAAATCTTGATCTTACTAGGCTGGGTTATAAAAACACGACTCTTTATGTAGAACGGAGACGGTAATTTGGCATCTCTAACACAAGATATTTCAACCCAAAACAATGTTGGATGACTTAAATGTGATTAATGCAACCTTCAACACGAGCATACGTAGCCAAAACAACAAACTTAAAACCAAAACAAATCCTTCAGACACAACGGCTTTTCCACGAAGAAATACTCTCTGATTCTTCTCATCCAAGTGAAGATTGATCACACCACCTCTGGGCGATGCCTGAGTTTAAGACAAGAATACATCAGTGGTTTCGAAAGTTCATAGTTTTTGATCGCTCTGTGAGCATTCTAGAGTACCTGGTACGCAACAAAATCAGATTTTCCGAGCCTTTTGCTCCAATAGTCCGCCAATGCACAATGAGCACTCCCACACACCGGATCCTGCAATGCATAAAACAAAAGACAGTGAAGTGATCGTGTGTCCCAAGGCTTCAGAAATCTGCAGCAGATTGAGATTACCTCATTTATCCCAAATTTCGGGCAGAAGAATCGACTTATGAAGTCAAATCCTGATTCAGGCAGCGCAGGTCCTGTAATGATAACTCCTCTTCCTGAACACTTCCTAATCTCCTCAATGTTCGGCTCTACCTCTGCAACCGCCTTTCCTGATGGCAACAAAACCTATCGAAAGGCAACAAAACTGCCTTTGAGTCGTGATTGTGATGTCAAAACGGAGCCTTTGAGGGGAAGTAGGCGTAGAGATGAAGCTTACCAAGAGATCGTCTGAAGCCGCTGTCTTCTGGACCTCAACAACAGAAGCGCCATTCAAGCACTCGGACATTTTCAAGATATCTGCATTGTTATACTCGGAAACGGGGACAACGGGAAAGTCCAGTTCAATCAAGAAGTCCTCTTTGCCATCCTCTGTGATTTTTGTGGCAGTTAGAATTCCAGACAACGTGGAGAACTCGATTTTGTCGGATTTCACTAGACCATAACTGAACAGAAAATGAGAGGCTGCTAAAGTTGCATGCCCACAGAGGTCAACCTGCCATAATGAGAGGAACAAATATAACACAAGCCCTTAAAATTCATCTATCATTGCATATCCTTCCGCACAACCAAGAGTTACTACTCTGTCATAAGAAGAGTTTACTCTAGTTTGACCATGTTCTTTCGAGCTGATTTTCTACTGAACTGATATTTCTAGTTCACTCTAGTTTGTCCCGGAAAAAAATGTCTACCTAATATTTCTAACATTACATACCCTCAACCTAGGTTGACAATGTTTGACATGATCCGTGAACTTAACATTATCACTCTTTCCTATTTGAGATGTTTTTTCAACAAAAGCACCATCTCCATTTTTTTGGCAAGATTTCTTAAATTTCATCCACTCGTTCCACTAATTAAATGGGTACAAGGATAAAATTGGTTGATCAAGAGTTGTATACTACTATGAGTGTGTTTGGAGACTTATTCTGAAACCAGGGAGACCCGTTTATGTTTTCCCTTTAAGAATAACTTCTTCTTTTAAAATAAACTTCTTTTTAGCATTTTATCAAACAGTTAAGTCAGTCTGACTTAAAAGCAAATCAGTTTATAAACCTGCCAAACACAGCCAATGAAATGGAGTAACTGACCTCAGCTACTGGGGTGAACCATCGAAGTCCAAACCTCGGCGTGTCGGAACCGACGATGGGAGTGAGGTAACAGGTCTCCGAGATGTTAAACTCAGCAGCAACAGATAGAAGCCATTCTTCATCCCTAGTCTCCTCCAACAAGCATACAGCTGCAGGGTTCCCCTTGAATGCCTTATCCGTGAAAGCATCCACCTGCAATTCAACATCAAACCCAGTTAGAATCTTGATCCCAACTTCGTATCTGTTTGATCAAATCAGAGGAACAAATGGCTCACCACACAGAATCTGACGGGCATTCTGCCAGATGCAGAAGAAGAAACAACGTATCTTTGCTCTGTTTGGAAGAAAGACTCCACCTTTTGTAGTAGTAAGTTATGTAGTACTCTTATATTATGGGAGGAGGAAGAAGAAAAATCATATCTTGCTTTGACCTCTGTGGTTTTGGGCTACATAACCCGGAGGAAAGTACTGGGAAAATGCTCTTAATTTTATACGAGTACCAACTACATTTTCTTCTTCTTGGGGGCCAAGAATCCTACTGGAATTTCGTATGTGTCGGGGAAGGAACAGTGGAAAGTTGTCATGGAAGAAATAACTAATGTAAAGTTGTCAAATATCGGACAGAAGAGATAACTAATGTAAAGTTGTCAAATGTCTGACCGAAGAAACAGCCATAAAGCATGCATGGTTAGGGTGTCAACTCAAGTCAAACATGTCCAATATCGAAAGTATATCTAGAAGTATCACTAGATATAAAGGGCGTATTAGAGTTAAAACGGACAATATCATACTAATTTGGACTATGCAAACATGCACAACTCCGAAATCAGGGCATTGACTGAATTATTAAACTATAGGAATGTACATCACAACATAAATTTACATGTTCATAGACTACATAAGTGAAGTGAAGAAACATGTTTCCACCCACTTAAACTAGCAACCGATGAGTACTTCTGCTTTATTATTCTACTGTGAAAATGGAATCAATGAAAACCATACCATTCAGAAACAAGCAGCTATTTTACAACATGATCACCAAATCCCTTCTTTCGCCATTTTGAGGAAGTTGCACAGAGTGATGACTGGTATCTCAGCATCACTCGCTGCCTTTTTCTTCCTTATCTTCGTCATTTTCAAGATCTCTTTTCCGTTTGTCTGAGTCGTCGTAACCGACACCAAGTTATAGAACTGTTCCAAGAGAATTTTGGAGAATATGAATCAGAAATTGACATTCGGTAATAAATAATGATTAAGTTGGGAAGCAAACCTCACAAACACCATGCAATAGCAAACGGCGAAATGAATCTTGAACATTTAACTCAAGAACATCAGTGTTTCCACTCCCTTTGATAAACTCCCGTATGCAATCCTAGACCAAACCAATGTCCATTTAATATGACGAATTCAGTAGGAAAAAAGATTAGAATTGACCCATACACCTCAACCTTACCTCGTATATAGTGATCAACTCGGGAAGAAAGTTACGGCGAATTGCTTCCCTTGTTCTAGTATCAACCCTGTGCCAAGCAGTAAGCACAGCAACCTTGTCGGCATCAACACCATTTTTTGGTTTCACTTGTGAATCTTCGAAAGATTTTAGCATTGATTTCTAGCACAAGGGAAGAAGGAGTCAGAAGAACTATTCTAAACATGCATAACGGGAGAGTAACCGTAGACATCAGTAGGCTAAACAACTCCCACCATATAAAGAGAATATATGAGACAAGAGACATTGTCGTAGTTTGATACTCCACGAAAATTTTCAGGCAACATAAATCACATACAACTAACTGATACACTCTTTTAACTAACACGTATGCATCAAACTTTAAGATGAACCATGTGAGTAGCTGAATAACTAACAGATTTCCATGGTGAACAAGAATGTGTAGCAGAGCGCAATTAGAAAATTATGGATTTTTTTTAAATGCCAGTGAGAGATGCACCTCTTTGTCCATGTCCACAGCTCTAAATTTATCCCAATCTTCCGTATTTGTAGCACAAAATGCTGACAATGGCACATCATCACCTTTAAGATAAAGTCAGCAAGAAGAGGCAACCATTTCAAAAATCCAATTCGAGGCAAGTAAGAACACAATCACATTAAGATGGCTGCTTGGAAACTACATCATTACCCCAAACTGTACATAGTAAAAGGAACGTTAAACCACGACAAAAGTGTTATTTCGGGACGGAAATATACCCCAAGGTGGAGGAGCAAACAGGCCTCTGACTTCTTCCGCATTTAGGCGAGGAACAAGTTCCATCAGCATGCGATCATTTAACCATCTTCGAGATCTCCGGTTACTAACCTAAAACAGAATGCAAACCTAAAATATCAAACTAAAGCTATAAGCAAGAATATTTGTAAATAATTATGCCTTAAGTATCAAAGGGCCGATTACAAATTCGTTCAACTAAAAGCAAATCCTAAAAATGCATAGGAAATTTAGAGTAAAGAAAAAAAACTTACTTTTCCAGTCAAACTCTCCAACAACTCGATCTTTTTCTCAATATCAGTCCCTTTGGATTTCATTACATTTTCTCCTGCAACAAATCCCAGACAGAATCATTGAGCATTTTACACACACAAACACAAATCAAACTTTCCAACCATTTTGGAAAAACAATATAAACAGCCCAGAAAAAAAATTCATTCAATAATTTACAAAACTGAAAAAAGGAGCAATCATAAGGGAAATCATGGGTACCCTTGGGATTATCAAAGAGGGATTGCCACATGAGGAAATCTTGCTCCAGCTGCAAAATATCAGGGGGCGCCATGGTTGCGTTTCAACAGCTTCTTCCCGGCGGCGGGAAATTCCGGCGGCTCTGTTTGACTTTGTCCACAAACTCGCAGTTCTACAAGGAATCAAATCGGGAAATAAAGATGGATAACCAAACACGGCCTTACCAGTAATCAGAACATTTGCTCAGGGAATGGAATATACCAAGTCCCTTTTCCGGACCGGCAAATGGGCTGAGAGATTATCATGGGTCCGGCCCATATTTTCTTTTTTGGGTTGGGCCCAACTTTTGGTGAGCAAATACCAAATAGAACGAAACAACGGCCCACCCATTTTGTTTTCTCTCTCTCTTCCACTCTTCCATTTCACGTGTTTTTGCTGTACTTCTTCACACAGTAAGTTGGTGCTGTGTGTTTTGCAGAGCCTTGGGATAGGAGGAATCGTACTTGCAATTTGTACTCTTCCGCATTGCCGCGAAATTCCTAGGGCTTTCTCGTCGGTAACCGCCGCACCGCGCCAGTCCGTTCCTACTGTTCTGTAAGCATCTTCGTACTGTTTTATTTCGTTTTCTCGCTTTCCGGTCATTTCGCTCTGTATTTTTGTTACGATTGCTTGAAGAAACTGTGTATTTGTTCATATGAGAACGGAGAAATTCCTCACGGACGTATTTTCTACAAATATTTGCTTATTGCTCGACGGATTCGTTTTTGCATATTGTGCGCTTGTTTGTGTGTATGTTTTCGGTTCAATTTGCGCTGGATTATTTTCTGTTATGATTTTCATATAGATTGGAGTTGCTTTGATTGTTGTATTTTCGATGTTTCATTTTCTAGACTTTGGGGAAATGGAAGATCAGGGAAATCAGAGTTACTGGCCATCTCTGCACATAGATGGGGGTGGGAGCTCCAGCCAGACTGTTTCTATGGGTGAAGGTCTTCAAAATCAGTGCTACAACTTTGCGAATGCTGGGAATGAGAGCCCCTATCTTCATGCTACCTTGCCTCAGTGCACTTGTCACCATGCGTCTCAGAATTATTTCGATTTTCTTTCCAAGAGTGGAGGAGCCTGTGAAACTCGAAAGGAAACTCCGCTTGGTGATGCACCAGTGGTATCTGGTTTTACGTCCAATGCGCTTTCGTGCGGAAAGGTTGGAGCTAATCACCAGGTATAATCATGTTTCATATGCTTATAATTGGGATTCTGACTGAAATGTTAATGATTCAACTGTGTTTCTTACTTAAAAACTGCTCCGCATATGAGCTAACGTGAATCTTTGATATAATTGGGACTCTGACTTAAATGTGAATGATTCAACTACATTTCTAGTTTGAAATAATACTCTGTGTTTGATTTTTGGAAGTACTCCACAAATGAGCTAATTTATGTCTACCTATTGTTTGGAACTAGATGGCATTTCAAGGGCCTAGCAATGAAGAGTCTCCTGTCTTTGACTTATCTGGCTCAGAGTTTCAAGCTCCCTCTCTGGTATAGTTAGTACACTTTTCTGGACTGATGGATTTTAGTTCTTTTCACATTTTCACCTCATGATAAGAATTTTATCTTTGGAGGGGGGATATGGAAGTTTAGAGTTGATATTAACCATTGTTTTCTGGATGCAAATGCTGCAGAATTTATTTGAGGGACATAGTCCTGCTGGCTCTTCCAAAACTGCTAGATATAAAGAGAAGGCTACTGAGGCTGATCGTGTAAGCATAACTTGCTTGTTGTACTATCTGGATTCAAGAAAATGTTATCATGTCTCAACATAGTTATTATAACTGTCGAGGAGCTCATACTGACGTTCTTAACTGTAGGACTATCTATCACTTAAATGACAAAATCTTTATGCTATTTGAATGTGCAGCGGCGCAGGCATAGAATATCGAATGGACTTGATGCTTTGCAAGAACTACTTCCAAATCAAACAAAGGTAATTCAGCTGATGCATAAGACTTTATTAGTAACTTCTGCAAAGTAATTTCTTATTTAATACATATAATGGAGTCATTAGTTCGACTTATAGAATGTTAGTAAGCGTGCCTTTTTAGCATTGCCGGCACTATGAAATACAGGACGCTTACTCTTTCTTCTTCTTTTTTCGGGTTGTTATTAGTGTTTCCTTCAGGTAATGAGGTAAATACTGGCAAGATATTGCAAGTGTAACTGCCTAGTTGCTTCAAGAATTGAATAACCTTTAGCTTTTGGTTTTGCAGCGTGCCGCAATAATCGATAACGTAGTTGATCGTATCAAGTATTTACAATTGCAAATCAAGGTAATCATCCACCCTGAGTCAAATTTTGTACTGCGAACCATTATGTACTCTAAATATCAATGGATTGTCGAGGAAAGAAGTATTTTTCTCCTAACAAACTCTTTAACTTTCTTTGGATTTCATGACATATCTGCCTTAACGTATTCAGAAATGAATTGAGATTCATCACCAAACAAAATCAATTCATTTGACCTGTCGTGTTATTCGAGCAGTATTACTCATGATTTTGCCAAAAATTGAATACGAGGCTTGCTTGCGGATTTTGCAGGAACTGAGTCAAAGAAGGTTAGGAGCTGGATCACCTAGCACTCCACTTGTTTTTGTTGAGGTAGGCAGTATTACTGTTTTACTAGCTAAAGTTCCGAAGCCATATCTGTATGTTCATCCAAAGTCATGCTCATTGCTCGGTACTTTGCAGGGTTTTGGCCATTACCTTGTTCATGACCAGGCGGTGGCTGAACCTGTGGAAGAGATGGTAAGGAAGTTGTTTGAATTCAATCCGTCTGCCGCAACACAACTCTTGGAGAGTAAGGGGCTCTATATCAAGCCAACGTGTTTTGCTGAAAACTTATCCTCTCAAACCTAGACTTCACATGGACATGGACATTCACCATCACTTCTTTAAATTACACCTACCTCAAGTCCGCAAAACCCCTTCCGAGCATAGCAAGTGATTAGCATATTTTTAGTGCATGTTACATCGACTCTTTTTTTATTTAATAAAAACATCATTTTGACTCTTTTTGAACAGAAAAGAGATGATTCATAATGGGCAGGGGATCTGGTCTTGTAATGGGCGATACTTTAGTGGTATCATTTTCAACCCATTATCAACAGATGCTTGTGATAATCTTGACTTAAGGTGTATGGATGCTAAGAATCGGAACTGGCTTCCACTGGGATCGCAAATGAATGGTCAAATGGTCCAGGATTCGAAGGAGGCCCTACAACCTCAGATCTCTAGGGTTGCTTTTCCAGCGATGCATGCTTTCAGTTTCGGTGGCTAAATGAACGTCAATTTACGAATATCAGACGTGCAGCGCACCCAAATTTGACATAAGACGACAAAATTTGCCAAGAAAGAGCAAGCAAGAGGTAATGAAACACCAAAATACATTCTATTCGGTAGCTTTACTATAAAGGTAATAATGAGATTAGAATTTTGTTCACTCCAACTATTCATGTGTGACATTTTAAATGTCCTACATTAATTAATCATATGTAGGTCAAATCTAATCATTAATTAATTGTGGAATTAAATATTAAAATAATTTTAGTTAGACAAGAGAAGTATAATAATTGTGTATGAATCCCATAGGTGCAATTAAAATTCATTGTATTTTGGTTCACTGAAAATAAGCAAATAAACGTAGTATTAGGAAGGATGGCGACTGATATATTATGCTAGTACTTCGTATACAAACTCAACCAAAATGCACCTATCGGTATCACAAAAGATTTTGGGTCTGTTTGGTAGAGCTGTGCTTATAAGCAAAACTGGCTTATTTTGAAAGCAGGGGGAGACCAGCTTCTGCTTT